>VYZT01052995.1:0-34327 GCA_013400735.1 Pomatostomus ruficeps
AATCTAAATTTTTCTATGATTCTGTCCTAATTCTCTGTGTTTTGTAAATTGACTTCTCTGTTCCAGTGCACGTGATTGATTGATTACAAAAAAAAATAAATGTCTGACTGGGTTTTTTTCTTGATTTTTTCCAGTCTTTTGTCTCTGGCATTGCTCTCACTGTCTGCTTTCCCCACTGTCAATTTTAGCTCAGATCTCTGTGTAGACCTCATCTATGATCTGCAGTCTTTCTTAGCATCCCTCACACGTCCTGGATAGATTAATGGCCATACACTTACTCTGTCCTCTTCCTACCCATAAATGCCCATGTGTCTGACAAGAATTTGGTCTCAAATGCGAACACAAGTGTCTTTGGGGGTACCAGTGATTCCTGTGCTTGTATCTCCTTTTCCCCAGTCACATCTTCCACTACATTTTCATCTGTTTGGTCTCCAAAACCTTACCTACTCTTTTTTCCATCGCCTTTCCCCACTCTGACCTGTCACACCCTGTGGTTGTGCTCTCCCTCCTCTCTTCTCCCTTTCCTATCTCGTACCAACAGCATGGCCACAGCTACAACACGTTTGTGCAGCCTGGAAACGCACTCCAGTGGGATGCTGCTGGGAAAACTGGGCTCAAATCTGAATTTCTTCCTTGCCTCTATCAGTCAAATGCAGCAGCAGCTGCCTCGTTCACCCATGTATAAAACCGACCCTAGAAGTGGGGAAATGAAAGGAAAATGAGGGCCACGCAGGGACATATTTCTTCAGCCAGTTTTTCTGTACTCCAGCCTCAGCCCCTAATCCCACAATTGGATCCACATGGCTGGCTGTGCAAACTGAAATGGGGGCTGGAGGTGCAGCAGTGTGGCCATGCTGCCCTGGCCAGGCTGTGTCCCCTGTCCCGGCCGTGCCGCGCGCGTGGCTGCGCCCGGAGCCGGAGCCGAGCTCAGCCCAGATGGCTGCTTCCAATAGCTCTGAAATAAAATAAACACAGCAGATCCCACTAAACAACTAATCACCTACAGCACCGACATGATTTTCTTCTTCTCTTTTTTTACTTTTTTCAAATTAAAATGATTTTAGGTGTGACAAAACGCGTGAAGCAAGTGGAAAAACATTTCCAAGTACTTTTGCTCTCAGAAAACCTTTACTGATTGAAGAGATTAAGGGATTGGGGGTTTTACTACTTTAAAAAAATCCATTTTTACTGAAAATTCAAACTAGTCTATGAAGCTTCGGGCCAGCACCATTTAAAAAGATTGAATTACAGCATGCCATTCTGAATGTAGCACATTATGAATTCCATATCCCTCAGCTAGAGTGACATATTTAATGATTAAGCCAAGACACTCAACTCTATTTCTATTTTAACTTTTTTTCCTAGCCAGTATTAACTTTATACATATATTTTAAATGGCAAGAGGAAAAATAGCAGAATAGTGAATTTATCTGCAATAAAGGAATAACTAGCAAGGTCTCTGGCTTTACGAAATTAGAGTTCCGTGTGAAAGGTATCATGTGCAAATTAGCCCAGTGTTAACAAATGCTCATTATCCTACTATTTTAAAGAATCCTGTTTTCCATGTGCTCCAGCTCTGCTCTGTGTTCTGTCCTTTATTTTACACGAGCTTTTGCTGCCAGGAGAGCAGCAGAAATTGCCACGCAAGATCAGAGCACTGGTCACATTAAGTTCAGTATCGAATGTAAGCCAGTTCTTTACTGAAGAAAAATAGAAGAAAAAAAAATCCATTTAAATACCCCTCATTTGCTCTAGACTGATGCACATAAAAGTAAAACCTCCTTCCTGACCTGCATGGGGAGTGATTTATGCCCACAAGCATGGAGTTTAATTATGATGACACAGAGATGGTCAATTTATTTCCTCGCGCTTACTCACTCATGAACGTGCATTTCCTCCTTCCAGCGAAAAGTAATTATCTCTTTGCAATTATCTGCACAGATGTGGCAAAGTTAGAATTTTCATGATTGTCTGCTAAAACCTGGGGCCCTGAAGAATATGTGCTCTGCCAGATCTTTCTGCTGGCCTCAGGATTAATGAGTCCCTTGAAGAGAGAGTTGTTTGCACCTGGGGTAGGATTTTGTAACAGACAGTTCCAAAACTCTGAAATGTTGGTGGAGGAAGTGCTATTGCAAACTTTTTGTCTTCCATGAAGGATATTCTAAAGGGGATGCTATGATCTGAGTTTCTCCAAGGTTTACTCCTGCTTGCATTTGATACTTTTATGTGCAGGTGTAAATTGACGCACCTACAGCTCACTTGCTGGGAATTATTCCATTCAAGGGAGGCACAAAACCATGGAAAAACAGGCTTGGGAGGGACAGACGTGCAGGCATCATTTGGACTGTCTGTGTGTCTGAGGTAGGGTCTGCTGGCTCGTGTCTCGCTGCATTTTTGTCTCTAACCAATATTTAAGGATCTACAATAGAGTTTATGGCTCCCAGTGGGTATCTTACATGAAGGATTTGTTGTCTTACTATCATCAGAAATATTTTCTTACAGTGTGACCTGGACCTTCCTTGTGCAAACCAAACCTGTGACTTTTTCACCTGTTTACTGCAGTCTCAGGGCACAGTTTACTCTGTTTTTTATGCTGAAAAACTCTTTACCACATCCCATTTCCTCTGCTTGGCTTTTGACTGAACAGCCCTACTTTTTTAACCTTTTCTCACAAGTCGTATTTTCCCGACCTGTGATCATTCTCATGGCTTTCCTTTGAATTCTTCCTAATTAATCCAAATCCTCCTAGCAGTGCAAAACTGAAAGTGGACTCGGTGTAACTGAAGCATTGTAGACTCAAACTATTGTTCCACCTGATTTCTGGTTATTCTGGCCTGAGATTATAGAAACTGAGTGAGCCCTTCTAGAATTCAATACAATATTTTTCAGGCCATTTCTCCAATTTCTTATGTTCACCTATAAAGGACATTTTGTTTGAAACACAATCAAAAGTTTCACTTAACCCTGCTTTATCAGACGACTTACTAGGCAAGCTTTCTGTGCCAACATCCACATCTTTTATGAAAACACCAACCAGAGCAAAGCCAGGACAATCCCAAACCATAATCATTGGAGCTTTCCAGTTTGACAGGGAATCCCTGACAATTACTTTCTGGGCAGGATTACACAAGTTTCTTACCCACTTTTTGGTGGTTTCACATGGAATTTTCTCCTTGGTTTGTACATGAAAATGTTATTAAACCGAATATCTGACTGTAATTACGATATCTGCTCCTGGCAGGTTTGTTCAAGCTCCCAGCCATGGTTGTGGCATGGCTGCAGGCAGTTTGCTCATACCCTGCTCTGAAGCTCCCCCCTCTCAGAGTTGTCACTGAACAGATGTCTGTCCCCACCTGTTGGCTCTGTGCCTGCTCACAACCTTCCCTCAGAGTCACATTGTCACAGCCATACTGCAGAAGGAGTGACAGTTACTGAGAACCTCCAACTTCTCCTTGCAATATTCAAAATCAAGTGCACATTAAACATCAAACTGCAGCATGAGACATCTGACAAGCACTGCTAATCAAGTGCATTCACTCTAACTTATCAAATGGAACTTTATTTTGTTTAAAGCTGCCTTACTTACCTTTCCAAGAGTCTGGATGACGTTCTTACCCCATGGTATTTAAATGTATTATAGGAAAATTCACTCGGGGCCTGTGTCAGAGGCTGGAAGAAGCAGAGCTTTTTGAGCATCTCCATAAAAGCAATTGTGAACTGTAGATTAAATGAATCCAGAATTTTGTTCTGTGTATGAGTCTTTTGGTGAACCTAGAATGTGACACAGGGTCAGGAATTTTCCTAATTAGTGAATAAATGAGTTGAGGGAGAAGAAGGAATTGATAAACATAAGTGACATAAGTAATGTCTGCTGCTAAAATTATTTCAGAAATAAATAGTTAAATCTCCTGAACTCTATTGTCCTCTCATTAAATTTGGTCTAAGTCAAAATGTCTTGCTCAAGAGATGACGAAAAAAAAGTTGTAGTAAATCAATTTTTTCCTGTCCTTAGCACAGTCAAAAATCTGGAGATGCAGACTTCCATTAAATGGAGAGAGCAAATGGAACTAAAGTACTCTATAAAATAAAGAAACAGGATTAAATTTGAGGTCTTTTCCATCTGCTTATTGAGATGTACAGTTTCTCTGAATGACAGTGCCCATGAAAGAGTTGATCTGGATTAGCAAACCTCTTGAAAGGAAAAAAAAAATTCTTAAAAACCAACACCTTGCAGAACAACAAGAAATGGCAGATCAGTTTTGGATGGATCCTGATAATTCTGTGCATTTCTGTGAAACACAAACAGTGTTCAGTGTGAGCATTAACTTGGAGAAAAAAGAATTTAAAGAGGAGACGTATCTATTGTGTAAGCAGTTTAATGGGTCTTACTTTAAGCCTTGTTGATCTGGCTTGGGCAAAATACACCACCAGACTACATCAGCAGGTACAGAAGTGGAGCAAGCTAATCCTGGGAGGGAAGCCTTTACACCAAGAACTGGTGTGAATTTGACAGAAATTCACCCTGTCGACTGCTTAAGTGCTAAACAACCTTTTTCTTTCGGAAATTTTCCTGTGGAAAAAGATGGTTGCAAGTAGGATTCAAGTTTACATCATTTTAATGACAATGTTTACAGGTAAATATTCTCCTTTTGTGAATTTGAATGTGCACTTAGACTGTATTGAACATGTACCTGCTTGTAATTTCTTGATATTCCTTTAGTGTCAGGGGGCTGGAAAGGCAAAAGGCTGTAAGCAGGTTTCTAACCAAAGGTGTGTAGCAAAAGTGTCACTTGGATAATACTTTTATAATTGTTTCATCAAAGTGAGAATCAGTGGCGGTCAGCAGAATTATGCTTGAATAATTGCTTTTGTCATCCTGCTTCTGCAGGAAACCTTTGCTGCTAAATTTGAAAGAGAGTTTAATTAAGAGGTTAACAGTTAGAAAATAGCCACCGTATAGTACTAATGTGTAAGTGAAAAAAGGAGACAGAGGAGTGATGCTATCAAACTGAGTCAAAGGAGCTGCTTCATCTCTGTTTTGAAAAAAAAACTTCACAGGTGGGAAAAGTAATCCTCTTAAAAATATTCACATTATCTGAAATTTTAGGTCAATGTGTAATATATTTAGAAGAGAAATGCTGTGTGATTCTACTTTACTTTTTCCTTTAAAAACACGAATATGCTTAGCTGAGTTAATGCATGTAACCACTGAGAAAAAAATCATTGCCTTTGCACTTGTTTTGGTATGTCTTACACCTTTTGAGAATACTTTTTTTACATGCTAACTTCTCCAACCTGAGCTATTTGAACTGCTTATACAGTTCTATAAATATTGACTAATCCTTTTATCTAGAGTGCTTTTATCTTGACTGACAGTGGTCTCTGCCTGTATAGCAATTGGCAGATAACGAGCAATATCAACACCACTTGCAAGAACAGCTGATTTATTTATTCTTGATAGGAAAAAAATGACTTATTATTTGTCTTTTGGTGTGACCTATATTTGTGTTTGTGCTAATCTTATTATGAAATAGTAGGCCTGTATATGTAAGTGCATACATCTGCATATATCTATATACACAACCTGATAAAATAATTATTTTGCAATGCATTTTTAATATCATTACTTAAAATATAAGCATTGCATTGAGGCACTGAAATGACTATGAAATTTATGTAAGTGCCTCTATGAGAGTCACGTTGTATTTCAGAACTGATATTATTAATTTTCTATAGGCAAAGAACACACAAATAATAATAATAACTCTACCTCCCCATAAAACTAATTTTATTTCTTTGTTGGACATTGATGTTTTCTTTTATTGAATGTCTAATCTAAATTTAAAGATAGAAATATATATAATTTCCAAAAGAAGTTTATCATTCTCATGAAATTATTTTGTTAATTTTATGTCTTATCTGATGAAGTAAGAAGAGCATAGACACTAAAGATTATTGTAAAGTTAAATGCGTCTGGATCATCCTTTCCACAGGCAAGTCACAAGGCAGAGTATGACTGGGACCACGAGTTCCAGGGCAAAGGGGGGGCCTGGCAGGTGCTGTGGGATGATAAAGTGGCACACAGAGAGTCACCACACATGGCTGGAAACACAGCCACTAAGGGCCCAGCCATTCACAACGCTGATTGTTCCATGTTCCATTGCACAGAGGCTCCCAGTCTGTAAATCCTTAAGCACAGTCTGTCCTCTCTGAAGCCCTGTGACAAGGCTGAGCACAGCCTGATCTAACTGCTTATGGGCTGGACTAATTTTTATCTCTGACACAAAAACCCCAAAGAGACCTGAATTTCTGCAGCCATCATATCAAGACTGAGTTGTACAAAAGACCTGGGAACACATTGTTCTCACTGTCAAAGCAGGGAGGGGAGCAGCATCAGGCAGGAGATGTACTAAACACTGACCAAAACAGGACACAGCTCACAGGGACTTCACAGGGACTTCACTTCCCATGCACGGAACAGCAGAAGCAGGACAGGTTGCTAATCCTGAAATTGCCACAAACAGGACCAAGCAGACATTCGCTCTGGCCCCAAGTCAGGATTGGTTTGGGAATTTCACTGGGAGAAAGTCAGCCCCAATGAGCTGGATTTCTGCCAGGTGCCACTGCACGTTAAGGCCTGCACAGACATCTCTCCCTGGAATAAAGATGAGCCTGGCTGGGAAACAGAGAGAGGCTGCTGCAGTGACACCCCACTGCCAGGCCAGGGACAGGACACCAGCTGTGCTCAGTGCTCTGAAGCTCCAGGTGGAAAGTCAGAGCAGCTTTAACTGAGGCCTGAGGAGTGAGCTGGATCTCTGGAGTCTTCTAGGTGTCTGCTATGACCACGTCACTCTGGCTGACCTTTTAAACAAATCTCTCCCACTTCTCAGGTCCCTTCTGGCTCTCCTGCCCTCACCACTCTCCGAGATGGGTCCAGTTACAGCTGTGATTGAATAAAGTGGACAGCAAGGAATTAGCCTGAGTAACTACACTTACCTGCTGCTATTCGAAGCAATTCACTGTGGCTGAATGCTGCTCTGTAGTTTTCCATGAAGAATGGCTGTGTTTTGTTGTAGAAATGAAACTTGATGTGAATTTGTACATAAAGCTGGGTGTGGTGCCTGGTACACCCAGCTGCCACTCCGTGAGCCTCAGCACATCTCATTACCTGATTTACAGGCAGCAGTTTTGCTGTGGGGATGGATGAAAGTTTATCTCTTAAATTTGTGCTGATGATACTAGTTTGAAAACTAACAGCAAGGTGTCTCTTATTTTCCTCTAAGATAACTATGAAGGGAAGTGGAAATGTTAAGAGTTGCACTTTGCATGAGTTATCAAAAAAGTATTTGGATATTTTGACTGCTTGCAAGGGAGATGAGAAACAGATTTTCCCTGATCCCCTGCATGCATATCGGTCACTTGATTGCTCAAGGGAGAAGTTGCTGTAATTACCATTTTATAGATGAACAACAGTGCAGAGGGATAAACAGATTAGTTTTACAGGAGGAACAGATTTGTTTTTCTTTGTGAAGTGTGATCCAGCAGGCCCACTTAGGCCACATCTATCAAATTACAGTGGAGCTGAGATGAGGAGTTCTCCTTTTACCAGATATACCAGAAGCCAGGCATTATGTGGAAGAAGAGGGAATATGAGACTGCATTGACAATCTCCTGCAGAAGTGCTCTCATCACCAATCCACCTCTGAGACATTGGAGAGAATATTCCTTTCACTTTTCTTGCTTTATGTTTTGTGTGGAGGAGAGGTAAAAAAGGGCCCCTGTACATTTTGCAGTACATACATTTTGCAGGCATGTTCACCCACTTGTCAGTCTGACCCACCATGTCAAATATCACTTGTAAGGCCTGTGACTCTCCCTTGATGATTTTTGCTCCAAGATGTTTCATATGGGACCAGGAACAATAGTCTGTGGTCCTTACACTCTTTGAATGAACATGAGAAAGAATGAAAGGCCAGCAGATCATACTCCAGTTCATCATCAGACTATATGATGGATAGAAATTAAGCAATAATTCTTGGGGTTTTTTGCATGTGATAAACAATTCAGTTCCTTACAGAGCACTCTAAATTTCTGGCACAGGATATGTGGGAAACAATTTCTTGATAGCATCTGATGAAGTTTATCTTAATTTCATCACATTATCTACATCAAAACTCTCCATTTGTTTGGTTCTTTTCTCCAAAATGTATGGAGACGCTAAGGTGCTTATATAATATTTTGCACAAGGAAACCATGACAAGTGAATGGCATTTTGATATTTAATATATTTTTTTACTTGTCCATCATATATTTATCGAGGCATTCCCCTCTAATAAAAGATAATTTAATAAAACACATTATTAAAAGTGTTATTTTGGGCTCCAGTTATTCAAACCAGCATGCCTAATTCTTTGCTTTTTCTTCAGGTACTCACTGTGATGAAGACGTCAACGAATGTTACATGAACCCTTGCCAAAATGGTGGGATCTGCGAGAATTTTCCTGGAAATTACACTTGCCATTGCCCACCTGCCGACAAAGAAGGGATTTTTTATGGTGGCTGGAACTGTACAGAGGTTCTACAGGGCTGTACTGATCATCAATGCCAAAACAATGGAATATGTATCCCGCATTTAAAAAATGGCCAACATGGATTCAGCTGCATATGTTCACCTGGGTACACTGGAACGCACTGTGAAACCGTAACCACATTTTCATTCCAAGGAAACGGTTTCCTTTTGTTGAAGAATCCCCTGACCCATAAAAAGGATTTTTTCTATAATATAAACCTGAGGTTTCAAACTGTGCAGCCCACAGCTTTTCTGTTCCACCGAGGGGAGAAAGATACATTTGCAAAGTTGGAGTTACTGAACGGCTACTTACACTTATCCGTGCACGTCAATAGCCAGCCACAGGCTCTTTTGCATATTCCACACAATGTCAGTGATGGAGAATGGCATTCAGTGGAGGTAACCTTGGCAAGAGCTGTTATTCTTAATTTGCTTGACAGCTCTTGTGTAGAATCCTGTCTGAATAAAACGTCTGCTAAGATAGATAACGAGTCGGTGATGTTCGCGTTTCAGAGCACGTTTTTGGGCGGCTTACCAGTGGGGAACGGCAACTCTCTGCAGAACACCTTTAATACACATTCTGCCCCTTCATTTGTAGGCTGCCTTCAGGATATTGAGATAGACTTGAATGTTATTACTCCAGAGAATGTATCATCTGGGTCGTCTTTAAATGTCAGGACAGGATGTGCTAGAAGGGACTGGTGTGAGCCCCACCCATGCCAGAACAGGGGACGCTGCATCAACCTGTGGCTGAGCTACCACTGCGACTGCTACCGGCCCTACACGGGGCCCGACTGCGCAGCAGGTAAGGGACGCTGCTGGCTCCTGTGCTTTGGGTGCCTGCTCAAAACACAGCCACAAACAATCCTGTTCACCCAGCCATGAAACGGCGTGACCCTGAGCAGCTCTGGAGCTTAAAGCCAAGTGGTGAGCCAGTGCAAGAGGTCAGTAGTGGCACACCTTTTGTTATTTTCTAGCTGCTTTCCCAGGAAGGCCGCTTCTCAGCCTGACAAAAAAAACCGTGAGGCTAAACTGGTGGATTCCTCTCCTCTTGTTTTAAGATCTTCTCAGTGCTCTTAGCACTCCATAAACTCTGAAAAACTGTAGTTCGCTGGAGGTTATCCGTGCTGAGTAAAATTTAGAAAGCAAGCAAGTCGCTTGGAGTTGAAGACTTATTTTCAAAGCATTCTTTGAAAATTTTGTCCCTCAAGCTCTCGAGGCTTTTATAAAGAGACTCATTTAAGGCAATGAAAGGCAAGCAAAAGTACTGCAAGTTAAAAAAAGACTGATTCCAATTTAAAAAAAAAATGAATGAGATTATACTCTTAGCTTAATCTGATTAGCCCAAGCAGCAGGCAGGGCTTCAGCAGCTGGAAACAGGGCCCATTCATCCCTCAGCTGGTGCCAAGGCAGGGCTGGACAATCCCCGGGGCAGGCTGCTGTTCCCAGAGAGCAGCGTGGGGACCCGAGGGAAAGGTGTCCCTGTTGGAGCGAGCAGAAGAGCTCATCCCAGCAAACACCTTGCCTGGCAGTGGTGAGCAGGAACACAGGAGCTGCAGATGCCTGCAGCACTTTCCCTGCTCCAAATGACCTTGCAAGTGCAGCTGGGGCAGAGTGGAAGGACAGCAGGAGGTGCCTGCCCGGCTCCCTGCTGCCCTGCATCTGCTGGGTGAAGCCCCCTAGAGCTGTAAATGCAGCAGCCCCCAGGAATGCTTTAGGGGGAGCTCTGCAATCCTCCCCCAGGCAACGCTTTAGGGATCTCAAACAAGCAGCTTTGTTTAGGAAAATGGCACAGGACCGAGTCTTCCTGCAGTGTCCTTACCACTGCCTCCCTCATGCACACATCCCACGTTCAGGGAGCAAGAAATGCATACACACATACAGGTACACACACCTGTGTGTATTTTTGTAGACATATTTGCCAAGTGGACTGGAAAAAATTCAGCACAACAGCAGAGCCATGGTCAGATTGGAACGGACAGATCCTAAACTGGTGTAAACTGGCGTGGCTGCAGCGCTGCCAGCGAAGCTGCATGGATTCACATCAGCTGAACAACTGGCCCCAGGGGTTACTGAATGCATTGCTGCAGAAAGCTGGGGCTTCACGTACATTTCAAATGCTTAAGTACAATTTCATTTTGCATGCCCTACCTAATACTTATCAATACCTTTCAATAGTTTTTCCTTTTGGTTTTATTGCAAAATGACAAAGTCTGAGAGGTAATTGTAACAGACTTCTTTGAAGTGTAGCTGTAATTTTGCCAAAGATTTGGAAGGCAACTTTGGACTAGAGGACAACATCTGGTAAATATGTTTGCCTCCTTATATGAAGCAAAATTAAAACCAGTCAGGGGCAGGAGCAGCTTATGCTGGCATTAGAACTGTTGAGAATGATTAGAAAGCACACTTTTTTTTTTTCCTGCTGCCCACAATATTCCTTGCTAGTCATGGCACCGTGCCATTTTGGTGCATAGGTTCTAGATATATGTCACATTTAAAAGAATGTGGCAGGTTTCTGAAGAGGCGGAGTGGGGGAGACTTGTGGTAAAGGATAGCATAAGAAATGCTGGTGTCTTTCTGAAGAAAAGTTGCTGCCAAGCATTTAATTGACAAGAGGCAATATTTTCTCTACATATACAAAATAACAAACAGATGTTGACTCATTTTGATCAACATCCAGATGTTGCGACCCAAGAGGTTAATATTGACCAAGGTGATGCCAGCCATCTCATCAAACAGATCAGACTGATGATGTATGTTTATATTCATAAATAGAGAGAAATGTGACAAGGTAATTGTAAGCATGAAATACTTTTTTGAAGATCAATGCTTCTTTCTAATATTGCCATTGTGGAATCCTCATTGCAGCAGAATTTTTTCTTTTTACCCTCATGTAAAAAGTGTCTCAGTCTCCAGTACCACCTTAAGAGAAGATCTCACTTAAACAGACTTAACGCCTCAAAAAACCAATTTCAACAAATAACTGTTTCTACATACAAGAGTTTTAACAAGCAGATGTAGATATACAGGTAATCTTATTTGTAGAAATAAACGATTTCAAATTAAATTAAGAAATTGTCTGTTTCGGAACAAGTATGGGATTTATTCCTGTTGCTAAATACTATGACCATACCACATAGCAGTGCAGTGTGGTTATTAAGGGTCTGTTGGAGTTTCATGGTCAGTCCCCTATTTTCATCTTTTTTTTAGTGCAGTCATAAAAAAAGGTAGTTCTGCAGGCAGAAATTTGGCCTATGACATCCCACCCCAGGGGTTTTACTGCACAACAGAGGACTGAATCTTTAGTTATGAGAGCATTTTAAAAAAAAGCTCGGTTTATTCTTTCTATGAATTTGATATATTAAAAATAGCTCCTGAAACTCTTTAGGCAGGAAGTCTGTAATATTGAGGACAAGATCACAAAACTTAGAGTGTAAAAATAGAAACACTTTGTTGTTCTTTAACGAGATGATTCATCAGAATAAAATACCGTTTTGGCTACGTATTTTGTATCCTTAAAAGAACTGAAAATCATTACTCAAAATAAGGGGTAAAGGACAGACAGATGGTTTTGGTTTAATCATTTTAATTGATAAGCACAAAAAACCCCCAACTTAGTCATTCCTGGATCAAGTTTCTCCCGCAGCACTGTGGGCACTCAGGGGCTGAGCAGGATTCTTGACTGGACAAAAGCTGATGTAGGTGAGCACATGTTGAGCCCCAGCAACAAAAGATCTGTCAGAGGACTGGCGAGCCCATGCAGCACCCCACAGGTGATCTGTTCACACAAGAGGGGTTTGCCCAGTAGCTTTCTGCTATTGGAATCTGTGCAAAAAATATCGCAACATCCCAGAACTGCATTAACTTCCATGGTCATCAGAGGATCAAAGCAACTAGGCTCTTTCCAAAATGACCTTTCTGAGGACCAGTGCAGGAAACTGTAGAAATCTGCCCCTGTTTAACAATTTGAAAACACAGCATCACACAGAGCATGATAAAGGGGAAAAATGTGCCCAGTAATACAACATCTGGCCCTGCACTGGGGCTTAATGCTACAGCCATGGAAGCCAACAGGAATTTTGAAATAGAAGCTATTTACAGCTGGATCAAGTCTTTATTCATCCATAAATGCTTGCTGCCATGCATAAATATTACCAGAAGCAGTTATTTGATCATTGTATTGGCTCCCTTGCTGTTTAGCCCTAACTATTTCATTTTTCTCCCTTCTTTTCTTCTTCTTTTTTTTTTTACCTTTTTCCATATCTCTAACCTCAAGAGTACATTCCAGGCCGGTTTGGATCCGAGGACTCCTCAGGCTATGCGGCTTTTCCTGTTGGTTCCACTCAGAATGAGAACTTCATCATATCCATGTTTGTCCGAACACGCAGAGCTTCTGGCTTGTTACTGGCCCTGAGGAACAGCACTTACCTCTACATCAGAGTCTACTTGGAAGGTGGGAAACTCACCATGTTGGCTCTGAATTCCATGAAGTTATTAGGGAAGCACTCGGTGAACGATGGAAACTTTTACTTAATAACATTAAAAATAGAACCAAATAAGACAGAATTGTTCCAGTCCTCTCACTACCTAGGCTTTATTTCTACTCCAGCACTAACCATCCAAAGTAAGGACATTCTTTACATTGGAGGCCTACCAGATAACAAAGAAACCGACAGAAATGGCAGGTACTTCAAAGGCTGCATCCAAGATGTACGAGTGAATAACCAGCCCCTGGAATTCTTCCCCATCACCAATCCACCGAATCCTCTAATCAACCGAACCCTGATCAATGTCACCCAAGGCTGCGCTGGTGACAACCTCTGCAAGGTAAGAATGAGGCTTTTCAGAGCATTTTCACATGCTTATAGTGGGGAATTTATTTTATTTTTTTAGTCTATTCCCACATGTTATTTGATTATAATGACAGCTTAGGAAAACGTGGAAAAATGCTAGGAAGTGCAGATTTCGTTAAGCTATGCTACATATCATGAATATCAGAAGCAAAATGTATTTACACAAGGGAGAGTTAAACTATTTTGAGGCTGAAATACTGTTTTTCACCAATTATTGAGCATGTCGTGCTGTCATAATATTGGTCTTTATAATTTTCCACCTGAAATATAAAGCAAACTTCTTTTTTGCCAAACAGTTCCCCATCCCCAGAACTGGGAGTCCAACAGCCTTGATTCATACTGAGGTTCTCTCTTCTCTTTCCCCCAGTCCAACCCTTGCCACAACGGTGGTGTGTGCTACCCAATCTGGGACGACTTCACGTGCACATGTCCCCCCAACACAGTGGGGAAGGCGTGTGAGGAAGTGAAGTGGTGTGAGCTTGGGCCCTGTCCTCACGAAGCACAATGCCAGCTGGTGCACCAGGGATTCGAATGTAGGTACATTTCACTTGTTCCAATCCTCTTTGCAGATCAGCAGCAACTGACTATTTTCAGCAGCATTTCCTTGAAACTAAGTATTCACTGCCTTGAAAGTTCATTCCATTGTTGTTTCTGTCATAAAGTATTAGTTATGTCGGTTTTAAGTGATGTTAATGGGAAGAGTCTGCCCTACCAAACGCTGAAATTCTCACCTGGACCCCCTGACTCAGACACTGATGTTTACAGGACCTTTGATTTTGACTTATTCAGCCCAACTAGTTGAGATGGTACAATAAAACGTACATTGCCCTCACACTTGCACTGCAAAGACATGAAAGGATATCCAGTGTTGGATTAACCTCAGGATGTTCTCCATCCTCCTGAAAAGACAAGCTCCATAACTCGCAATCATTTGATTTTCTCAAATCTTGAACAGCTTTGAAGAAAGTCACCTCAAGAGCTGCAGTACAGCTGTTCAAGCAGAGTCTTTGTAAGGAGCACCTGCGTGCCAGACAGTCCCTTTGAAAGCTGATGGCCAGGAGGATCATTAGCCACCCTGCACATCTCTTGCCTTCTCCACTTTCCGTCTCCTTCCCACCCTGGAGTGGAATTAAAAAAGCAAATAGGTATTTTTAAGAAATACTTTTTTCTTTTTGCTCCCGAAGAAAGCCCTACCAAAGCTGTGAAGGAAGGTAAATACCCACTCAGTCTGATGGGAGCTGTTAGAATGGCTGAGTCTTAGGAATGGGAAGGCTGGTCAACAGAAGATCCTGTCACAGACAGACCAATATGATACTATTTTTGTGCAGATTGTTAGAATCAGCACTGCAGGACTGGTTAAAATTGTAAACTGAAATCAAAATAATTGCTCCTTCTTGCAGAGATGTCGTTAATGATACATTCTCCCATAAAATTTGCTACTGCCTGTTAGGGGAGAACAGAAATACTCAGAGACAGTGAAGTGCAAAGTACCTGAACTGTTTCCTTCTGCTAAATTCAAGGTCATTTTCACTTTCAATGACTCAAGGTCATCCCCTTTAGATTCCTGTGCTGGTTTATATGGCAACAGTAGGGAGTTTCCCTAATAGATATTCAAAAATTCCTGCACTACAGAGCTGTATTTTTAGCTAGTTGTATTCTTAGCTACAGGATAAATTTCTTGTTTTTCTACACAGGTTAACAAATTAAAAGCTTTCCTGAGCAGTGAGTTCTCTGCCTGGTGTCTTCTGCTTAAAAAAACTTCAGCAGATTCGTGAGATATTTTAAAAACCAGGAATAACCTTGAAAAACGGACTTTCCTTTAGTATGATTCCTCATACTAAAAGAGGAATCTTTTTCTATGAGAAAGACACCAGATTTGATGCACCAGGAAATGCAGCTACCCCTCTGCTGCCTTGGCATCAGGATATGAAGTTATTAACTTCATACTGGGACTCCCAGGAATCTTTTCCTTAAGATTTACTAAGCCCAGAGACAGTTCAGAAACTCACTTTATCTCACTGCTAGGATCTTTCAAAGCTATTTTTTTCTGAATTACAGACAGAAGACATTCCTTCCTGTCCCTCCTCCCTGCCTATAATCCTCAGAAACCTCAGAACATTTAAATTTACAGCCCAGTGAGTTAGTGCAGTTTAGTGGAAACCATGCTAATGAAAGGTGTCAAATACCTTTGTGAAGATGTCCATAAAGCTGCCACAACGTTGCCCATCAATTTTCACTCACAGCAGTGCGAGCTGAGAGCTGCTGCCCTCCCCATCCCACCAGCACAGGGCTGTGGCAGCAGGAGAAGCCGGCTTTAAAGGTGACAGGCACGACTCTGCTCTCAGGGATTTCGATGGGGCTTTCCATCAGTTAAATGACTTCAATTAAAATCATCCTTTTGCATCAGTGAGATGAAATTGGGATCCAATCAAATACTTTATAAAACATCTTAAGGCACACCTAAGAAAAAAGGAATTGGGAAGAAATATTCACCCCATCCAGATCTGTCACGGGGAATAATTAGCTGCCCATACTTGGGGAACAAACACAAAATGAAAAATACGTCTTCTTTTGAAATAGAGAGATAACAGCAATGTAGAATTGTGTGTTAGAGTGATAACCTGAGATGATGAAGGGCAGTACACTTCGGATGCCATTACAGCTGATGCTGGCACTGCCCTGTAATTTCCACAGCCATGAGGGGCAGACCAGGACAACTCAAACAGGAAACTGAACAGGAAACTCAAAATCTGGTGGAATTTGACTAATTTTCAGCAAACCCAAAAGGAGTTGTATGGCAGGGAACATGGCACTGAAGAGATGTTGTTTCACGGGCATTGGTGTAAAACTGGCTGGGTTTCTCACCATCTGTCTTTGCACAGGTCTGGCCAACGCGGTGTTCAGCGGCCGGAGCAGCGCCATCTTCTACAGGAGCAATGGGAAAATCAGCAGAGACCTCACCCATATCGCCCTTGGCTTCCGAACCAGGGACACCAACGTGATCCTGCTGTATGCAGAGAGGGAGCCTGAGTTTGTCATCATCAGCATCCACAACTCCAAGCTCCTGTTTCAGCTGCAAAGCGGCAACAGCTTCTACAGGCTGACCCTGGTGAGCTCAGTGCCTGTGAGTGACGGGAAGTGGCACCAAGTGATGGTGTCCATGGTGGAGCCCCTGTCCCAGTCCTCCAGATGGCACATGGATATCGACAACAAGAAAGACACAGCAACCAGCACAGCTGCTGCGGGAAGCCTCAACTTTTTAAGAGAAGAGACAGACATCTACGTGGCTGACAAGGCTTTCGACAGCCTGGACGGCCTGCGAGGGTGTATGAGCACCATAGAAATCAGTGGCATTTATCTCTCGTACTTTGAAAACGCTGACATCCCTACCAAAAAACCTCAAGAGGAACAATTTCTCAAAATATCTGCAAACCCCGCCCTTACTGGCTGTTTGCAGGTAGATTTCTGCAGCTCTGACCCCTGCATGCACGGGGGGATATGTGAAGACTCTTACACTTCCTACCGCTGTGTCTGTCCCGATGGGTGGACTGGCACCTACTGTGAAGTCAACGTTGATGAGTGCTCCTCAAACCCCTGCCTCCACGGGAACTGCACAGATGGGGATGCCTCTTACGAGTGCAGCTGTGAGCCCGGGTACAGCGGGGACAGCTGTGAGGAGGACATAGACGACTGCCAGGGCCACCAGTGCGTGAACGGGGCCACCTGTGTGGATGGGATTAATGGCTACTCCTGCCTGTGTGCTGCCAACTTCACTGGGAGGTTCTGCAGGTACCGTAAGCGAGGCTGAGCCAGGTGATTTTGTCAAGTCGCTTCTGAAGGGTTTTTACCTCACTGATGGCTTTGTTTTAAGCACAGATGTTTTGCATCTGTCTCTGTATTAATCATGGCTGTGGAGCTGATGTATGAGGAGTACAGAAAGTTGTACAGATCAGTTAGATATGGACTGAGGTAGCGGAGAGCTGCCAGCTCAGGCAGAGAGTGATGAGACAAGGATTGAAGGAACAAGGCACAGCTCTGCTGCCCTGTTCTGCTGCCAGCATTGCTCCTGTGAGCTCTCTGATGACAAGATTACAAGCCTTCCAGAGCTTGAAAATACATGGGCTACATCTTCTTTTCAGAATAAAAATTATCTTAAGGTTTTTAAATCTCTAAAACAATATTTTATTAGAGTAAAACAGCTCTAGAGCTATAAATAAAGGATTTCAGAGCTGGTAAGAGAAAATAACAATAGGAAAATACGTTGTTTTTCTCCCCACCCACAGCATCTTTCCTGGGTGGGTCTTTTCCTCCCAGCTTGCTCTCAGTCCTGGTGGCTGCAAACATCCCACAGCCCACTTCTCCCATTGCTTCTGACACTGCTCACCTGCTGTTTCGCAGTCTTCCCAGACTCTCCTCTGGGAAGGCTGCAGGCTCTTCCCTTTAATTGCCCTTCTCTGTACACCCATAAAATTCTCCCCTCTAAGCATGTCCCACTGCTCTCCAAGAAGGCAAAATCCTTCTCCTGCCTCCAGAGGACTCCAGCAAATCCAGTCTGCTGCAACCCAAAGGATGCAAACAGACAATCATCTTCATGCTACCCAACCATACCCTTTTAGGATATAATCACTAAAATTTGCAGGTTTTGTTGACTTTTTCTGAGTAGTGAAGTCATCCTCAAATTTGAAGATGCTTTAAGGTGGCCCAGTATTTTCTATCCTGTATGTTAAGTCTGTCTCTTTTGAACTCTTACAATGAGCTGTCCAGGTATCACACAGAGCCACATCAGTAATGTAAGTAGAGTGATTTCCCTTTTTTTTTTTTTTAACCTGAGAAATGAATCATTAGTTCACCAGCAAATATTTGGAAAAGAAAAACTGAATGCACCAAATAAAAAAAAGGCAAAATAGGTTCTGGGAGTCTTGAATCTGAGTTCCAGCTGTCACTCCTTTGGGCAATACCCTGCTCCCCCACTTCAGCTGAGGGAGCACGAGACACCCAGAAACAGGCACAGTGCAATAACTGCTGCTGCCCTCTTGTTTACCCAGATACCGAAGGTTACCCTACACGGTTTGTGGGAACGAGGAGAGGAACCTCACGTGTTTCAACTACGGCAACTGCACGGAGCTGGGCGGCGAGCTGAGCTGCGCGTGCCTGCCGGGCTTCGTGGGAGAACGGTGAGAGCCCTTGTCCTGCCCATCCTCAGGGAGCACCTCTTCCCAAAGCTCCCCCAAAAGAGTCCAGGGATAACAGCCAGCCCCTGGCAGAAACACAGACAGAGCAGCTGTTTAAGTGCAGCAGTTCCTTGCTTGAGTGCCTCTGAGGGTCTGAAGTGTTGCAGTTTTAGGCAAAAAATCACAAATGAACGCAGCAAGGTTTGATGCCTTGTTGGGACTACCTTAAAACAGAGGCCAGACAAAATGAAGAGAATAAAAAGCAGTTCTATTTATTGAAGGGCCTTCAGGTACATTTAGGGCAGTCAGAGCCCAGCCAGGGGCTACACCCTAAAATGGACGATGGGTCACGGGTTTTTCATACTTTTATAAGTTTGGTCCATTTGCATATCGGGGGTTAATCCCCAATTACAGCTTCAGGTAATGAAGTAATTTACTCCAGGTTTGCTCTCTACCCTGCCCTGTTGTTTACATCTCTCGGGGCCTGAGGCAGTGAGGTGTCCTTGAGTTTCAGGCCTGGAGAGGAATTGTTTTGTCCGCCCAGGATGGGAGAACAGCAGCCAGCACTGTGTATGGAGTCTGGAGTTACACTAAAGAGTTACAGGATTACAGATACATGAAAAATAGAGAAGCTAAAATCCTAAGGCATCAGGTTCAGTCCAGTGCAGCACCAGTAACCCAGCCCAAGATATTCTTTTTTAAACAGCTCTCTACACTTGCTTGCCAGTGCCTTTTTTTTTTGCTTCTGTGCCAAATTTTCATATGACAAGTTAGAATGTTACCTCTCCATAGGTGGGGACACATAAACACACATATCCCACTCATGTATGTGAGTCAGCTACATGCTCTGGCACATGAATATGCAAAGCTGTTTCATTTTCACATGTCTGTGCTGTGAACACACAATCTGTTCTATCACAGGGAGGGTAAGAGGTGACCCACCTGGTGGCATGGTGTACCACGTTTTCTTATTAAGTGCTGAAGTGTGAAAAGAGAATGATTGCTTCTAGAAGAGATTAAGGAATACTTTGCACATGTTATTTTTTAGCCTGAAATAGAGGGACCTTCCTCCCAGTGAAATTTGTAGCATAATGCACACTTACCACTTAATACTGGCCTTCAAAGAGCACTGAAGCAGGGAGAGCTGCCAGCTTCAGGGCATCAGGTGCTGTAGAAACCTAGGAAGGCATTGTCCCAGTCATAGTGTGAACAGGCAAGGGCATTTCGGGCAGTGAGGCAGGAAATACTGTACATGCTCCTGGTGAAACCAGCATTATATCAGAGTATAACATCCAAAAGTTCAACAGGACCATGCTGTAACACAGAGACGCTTCCAACAAAAGCTTTCCATTCTCTCAAAAACTTATGAGCCCTTGATTTTGTGGAAAGAGTACAGTAGGCTATAAAAGGCAGATGAAATGAAAATTTCCAGCCACTCAGTGCACAGTGGAGTTGGCAGGTATGTTTGAATTGCTCTGTTAACAGCCAGGCTGCCTGTGTACCACCTCACAACATTCAACAATGGGGAAAGGATACAATAAAATAAAATTTTAAAAAGTAGAAGCATATTCATCGACACTTCTGCACTGCGTGTATTTCTCGGGACTTCGGGGGAGCAGGAAAAGCCTTTTTCCTTCTCCCTTCCCGTGCCAGCCAACTTGCTAACTGCAGCTTTGGGACTGAGCCTGCCTTCCATGCATCCCACTGGCTGGCAGTAATCTCCCGTTTACGGTTCCCAGGGTTCTCGTGTTGGGAACTTCTCGTGCTCGGTAACTGCTTGTGGCAGCCAGGCACTCTTCTCCAGGGCCTGAAATGGACCGTTTGTCCACTGTTCCTGCAGGCTGCCAAACCATAAACGTGCTTGGAGGTCTCACTACATCCAATGAGAGCATTTCACCCCTTCTTTTTTTTTTCCCCCAGAACAAATTCAAATATATCTGCTAATAAGAAAATGAAAAGCAAACCGCTTTGTTTATTGATCTATTAGACTGATAAAGCAGGCATCTTTTCTTTAAGACAATATTTCATCCCTCAGAAAGCCACTGGTGCACAGTATAGAGATAACTGTATCCTTCTATGCCAATCCATTGACTTGGGATCACACAAAAAAAAAAGCCCAATGAACTTAATAGCATGTGGAAAGGGGAAATGTGGAAAGATTACTCTCCACAAAAGAAGATAGAGCTCTTTCAAAAACAAATTTGTTATTCAATTCAGGCTGGAACTTTCGAAATTACATAAAAAGATCCAGGTTTTTCAATGTTCCTGAAACTCCCTTGGATTCAGGTACCTGATTCCCTGGAAGATTTGAGAGGTTGTTGTTTTTTTTTTTATTTGCATAGGTAATGTGATAGCTATACAATTTTTATATATTGGATAAATAGCTTAGCTCTTTGAAGTATATGGATGTAATTTACCATTTAAGGACGCCATTGGAAGACATTTAAAAAAGTAAAAGTGATTAATATAAAAAAATGCTCCTCTCTGATGTAACATTAAAATTTTATTGCATGGTTATGAATATGATTGAGCAAAGCAATTCCTTATAATTCAGAGATAATTTCTCACATTCTTCTCCAAGTATAAACCTGCATTTTTACCTGGAAAAAATAGGATTAACTGTTAGCATTATTTGATAAAAGGGAGCAGGGAATTAAAAAGGAACATTGTCAGAGCAGAAAATCACCAAATCATTGGTAGTTTTCAGACAATCTTAACACTTTCGTCACTATCCTTCCATTGGCTGCCTTGAGAAATTATAACTGAAATTTCCTTTATCACCAGAACTAGCTCAAGAACACTTAACAATATGTACTAAGTCTTATAAAACCTATCCTGCACCATTCTTACCATTCTTGGGGCCATCTCAGAGAGACTGGATAGGAAATTGCTCTGGGATCTATTGGCATTCCAAACTGAGGGAAGAAATAAAGGGGTTAAAAAAATCCTCCAAAAAGCAGGTGAATGTTTCCAGGAGCACTCAGCTGGGGAAAAACACAGATTTGTTTGACTTATGTCCAGATTACTGAGAAGGAATATGTGCCCTCAGCTTCCTGGATTAATGGAAAGGACAAGCAAGCTGTTGGCAGGACTTGCACCAGAGCTGGCTCTGGAATCACACAGGAACTCCCACTGCACCTTGCTAAGCACCATTAACCTTGGAGTGCTTCAGAGGTGAAACTGCCTGCCCCACTGTCCGTGTGTGAAATCCTACAGGATGTGCAGGATTTGAGCGGGGCTCATCAGCTAGTTGGTAAAATCATAAACATGTGTGGGAACACGCCCCGGAGCATCTTCCTCTCCCTCCCTCCCCCAAAGCTGCTGAATTAACAATGTGCCTGTCAGACACACTCAGATCCTGCTTTCAGAGGGTGACTCTCTGCAGTCTTTGCTCCAGGTGTGAGAAGGACATCGACGAGTGCAGCTCTGACCCGTGTCTGAACGGGGGCCTCTGCCAGAACCTCCTGAACAAGTTCCACTGCCTGTGCGACGTCAACTACGCCGGCGACCGCTGCGAGATCGATGTAAGCGACCTCTCCTTTTTTGTCTCTTTGCTCTTGTGGCAGAATCTCTTTCAGCTCCTCTCCTATCTCATTCTGCGAATGGATGACGAGCCAGCAGTCGAGTGGGGTGACCAGGAGGACTATTGAGCAGTCTTTAAACTTTTCTATTTTCCTGCAGCAGAAGATGCCTTGACTAACCAGCTTAGCAAAGCAATACCAATACCAGAGTTTTAAAACTTGTTTTATATTTCATTGAATGTTTTTTCTATGAATCGCTTTGGATCTGGTTCAGTTAATTTAGTTCTAGAACAAATGCTAGCAGATGTTAAAGAGTGTTTCACCCCACCTTCACCAGAGCATTTCACCACATGGACACTGCCAGTGGGTGAGGGAGGGACAGCTAACAGGAAACACGACTGTCACATTTACTGAGGGTGGCATTCAAACCCTGCGGCAATGAGTGGCAAGGACCCACTGCCTTCAATAAGTCTGATCTTAAATTAATCTTCCAGGGGGTCACTGTCTTTACCTCACACACCATGTTCATTGCTGTTCCTTGGGCAGCCAGGCCTCACGCCTGTGAGATCACACAGGATATTTTTGGATAATTAGGTAATGGTTTGGATTAGCCACTGACAACATGCTGAGGAGGCTCCCACGTCCACTTGGATTAGTGTCAATCCTGCACTGATAGCACTAATCCTGATCCTCTGCTCCAGTGGCCTCTGCACCTCCAATGTTCTATACTGAGATAAAACACAACCACCTTAATCTTCACCAACATTTCCCCTTTGAAGCAAGGCCCAGTAAGTATCTCACACTTGAAAACCACAGGTTTGTTGTTTGTTTAAAGATTTCTATAACTTTAAGTAAATCTGTGTTATTTATTAGTAGATCAGTGTCATCAGACAAAAAAAAAATATGTGATTTTTCCTTCTTAGGAAGCAAGCAAGGGAATTTGGTTGGTTGTCCATGGATTCTTAAAAGAATGAAAATAAGATACCTGAAAATTATGAACACCGGGAGATTTATCAAAAATATTATAGCAAAATATCTTTGTAGTTGCCTTTGAGAGTGCAGACACAACTGAAATACATTGTTAAATACTAAACATTTGTAAAAAGTGAGAGATTTTTTTGGTTTTAAGGCAAAAACCCCATTTACGAATGGTGAGATAATTTATTTGGACATTCATTACAATATTTGCATAGATTCTCTATCCCTTTTGTCACTTGGAGAGTGTCCTTGAGAGAGGATTTGAAAGAACAAGCGTGTATGGGGTGCTGTTTTATTTTTCAGCAGTATAGCAGGGAGCAGTTATAGGAAAGACCAACACCAGCCTGGGAGGTTTCCTGACCCCAGAGGGAACCACTGATCTTTTGGAGAAGTCCCTGAAATCCCTGGTATCAGCTTCCCTCACTCCAAACCTGACCCTGTTCCTTCACCAGTCCTCCCTCACGTGCTGCAGGTTGCGCCTGGAGCATCCAGGAAAAGCAAATCCCCTCTTTAAGTCCCCAGTGACATCAGGACACCCTGGAATGTGTAAAAGTGAGATGTGAAAGTTTCTCTTTTGCCACAGCAGGATGTGGCAGCAGCCCCTGACAGTGGATCAGGACTATTTTTCATTTTCCACCTTTCATAAATATCCCCAAAGTCTGTTACTTTTCTGAGTACAGCGACACAGCAGCAACATTCATGCTGTTAAACACCCTACTCCAATTTTAGGGGGGAGGGAAAAAAACAAACAAATTTTTGCACATTTGTGGAAAAAAATCAGGATTCATCCCTGTCACACGTTCCTGTCCCTTGCATCTGCCTTAGTGTGAAAATTAAGCACAGTATATTTACCTGTAAGAATTGTACACAAGGAAAATTTCTTTGCTGTCTTTATCATACCTGAAAAGTGATTAGGGCAATTTCTCACTAAGATCTTATTAAAAATAATTATAAATAATGTTTATATATATAAAAAATATATAAATTTAGCAAAAAAATCCTTTCCTCTTTGTAAGCAATCAATAAAGACTAGATGGGAATGCACTGGAGATGAAATTGATGTAGCAGTGTCAGAAACAAAACTAAATATTCTATCAGATGTAGGTTTAGTTATCTCACTGGCAATCACATGTAATACTGGGAATTATAGAACACAGGCAAAGAGAAGAAAACAAAACCAGACTGCATTTTGGATTTTTTTTTACAATGAAAATACAGTTTTGGAAAACTACTTTCGTGTGGGAAAATTTAAAATAATAACATATTGTGTCAGGGATTTTATTCCAAACTGTAGCTTTCATTTAATCATAGCAAAAAACATTACTCAGTTCAGTATTATTGAAATGAAAAATGAAAAATGAATCACAAATAACTTGAAATAAAAACTCTCCTATTTCAGAATGCTAACTAAAGACAAAGAAATAAGAAATTTTAAAAATTCAAATGAAAAAACTGCTGCTACTAACCAAAGCCACTCAAACAATTTTTTTTTCTTTAAATACTTGTAATTAAGAAAATAATGAGGTTTGGTTTGGTTTTATTTTCTCACTGGGTTTAGTTCAGCTTTCACATACCTAAATGGAACTGTCATGTACTTTATAGGATACACACTATGGGACACACTACATTAAATAAAAATTTAATCATGGCACCAATGTTGAAGAAAGGTAGAAAGCAATACATGTAATAACAATATTTCTGACATTAGACCTGTATCCAAAACGTGAAAACAAAAAGAATACATTTGTATAGAGACCCCAATACTCTTTCCATTCAACACTAGACACTTGGTATGGGTGTTTATGCAATATTAAATACAGGTTTTATATGAATTTACAGCAATATGCAAGTTATTAATCTAAACTATATTAGCAGGGTGTCAGTTCATTCTTTCTTTTACTGCACTCACTCACCTGTAACTGAATTCTTTCCTTCCTCTAATGCCTTGTCATCATAAGCCATCCCCTGGCCTCCGAAACGCTGCTCTTTTCCTCTTTGTACTCCTGTATCCTGCATCGTGCACGTGTACATGAACTTCCTACCTTTGTACACCAAATAAACCTTCTGCCTTCGTCTCTCTATGTCTGCTCCTCATTTCCTGCTCTTGGCTCTGGTCATTGCTTTCAGTGTGCCATGGTCTCTGAACACCCCTCCGGAACGCCACGCTCCAGCCACGGCTGCTCCATCCCGCAGATTTCCAGGAGTTCTGGCAGGGCAGGGCCAGGCAGGTGCTTCCCACTGAAGCTCTGCAGCCACTCCAGCTGCAATCCTGCAGACCCAGTATTTCTAGTTTTAAAAGCTAAAAACTAAATAAACAAATGCCAGGTTAATTTAAATAATTTTCTAGGTATTTTTTCAAGAAATGCAGGTGTCAGACAAGTGAAGAGAAACTGGTATAGAAGCAAGCATGAAAAACTAGCTGGATGAATAATGACACTGAGCCCTAATCTTTTAGTAAACACATCCAATTGCTAAGATCTTTTAGAATTCAAGGGGCTGAAAAGGCCATTATTTGTGTTTAATATTAAGGTGTAACAGCAAGACCTTCATACATCTCCAATGTTGCAATTTTACTTCAAATCTTTTCATAGTTAATTTTTTTTTAAATTCAGAACACAAACTCCCTGCCAAGTTCATGCTTTTGTGGAAAATCAGAATTTATAAAAAAACAAAGAAATATCAAAACACACTCCTGCTAATTTGGGCATTGAGAGGAGGTTGGGAAATCATCATCTCAATACACTCAGGATTAGAGGAAGGGTTCAAAACCTGCAAATGAAAGAAAGCCCAAAAGCAAGGTCATGGTTTCTGAAGGCGTCACTCGTGTTGCTCCACGGTGGTAGTATCTGGAATGGATCCCTCCATGATATGAGATTCCAACTGTTTCTCAGATGCCAGTGCCTGTCATTCAGGAAGCTGATAATGAGAAGCAACATTGTTTGGGCTTGAGGCAGAATTAAGATTTCTAAAAAGAGGGGGAAGACAGCAGGGAGGGAAACCCTGGAAGGGAGAGGAAAGGGATTTTTATCAGCGGTGGGATGGATGGAAGCACATCCTTCACTGTGCTTGGAAAAGGCACCAGGGGTATTTCACTGAGGAACTGTCCACAGGGAATGGCAGGTTGGCTTCACTGACCATTGTTTCTACTCCTGGCCCTTAAAAACCAAGCCCTGACTGACCCCTCTCTGCAGCATCTTATGACAATTTTAACTACAAAGAGCCCATGTGTTTGTGAATTTGAAAATATCCTTGATGTGTGCTTATTTAGATTCTCTTACTCCCAGATTACTGAGGAAACTAGATCCAATAATCATTTACTCAGTGCACGTGACTGCAGTGCATTGGTGAACCTAAAAATAGGAAAAAATCTGCTTCGAACTAACAGCGATGAAATAAGATTTCATTCTTTCTTTGCAAATATTTTTTCTGTCCTGACAGCCTAAAGTTCAGCCAAGAGGGCATTTTACTTGTTTCTATTAACTTTTGGCACTTGAACTTACATATTTATATCTTGAATTAGCGATTCTCCCTAAAAATAATGGAACTCTTGTTTGCAATAAATTATTCAGAATTTCTACTTCAAAACCCACAAGGCCTGGTTCTAAGAGCTATAACCCTAAAAAGGCAATGAAGTAAAAGCTGCAGCAAATCTTTCTGTGTTACTGAGATTACTATTAGTTGAAACAGGTCTCCAGGGAGAAGAGACAAAAGCCAGGGTTGGGTTGTTTGTTTGACTTGGTGTTTCAGGAGTGCCCTGAGCCCTGTTAGACCAGGAGCACATCCTGCCAGGGTGCTGGCAAAGGGCAGGCCTGACACACACCTCCAGCTGAGCCTTGAATTTTTTCCTTGCACGTTGTCACCAGCAGCACCTCTGGGACAGCCCTCCCTCACAAACCACAGCCATATGTGTGAATATACACGAGGTGTGAAGGTGGAGCTGGATTTCCCCCAGAGTTGAAGTCCTCCTTGGTTCACAGCGCTGCTGCCGTGTACTGCGCTGAGCCCTCCCTCACAAACCACAGCCCCTCTCCTGCTGCACCTGTGAATATACACGAGGTTTGAAGGTGGATTTCACTTCCCAGAGTTGAAGTTCTTGGTTCATAGCGCTGCTGCCATGTGCTGCTCCGAGCCCTCCCTCACAAACCACAGCCATATGTGTGAATATACACGAGGTGTGAAGGTGGAGCTGGATTTCCCCCAGAGTTGAAGTCCTCCTTGGTTCACAGCGCTGCTGCCGTGTGCTGCACCGCCGCTGCTTCCCCCCTCTCTGCCAGCTGGTACCACTCCATCCTCCTGGGCACAGGGACAAGCATCATGCACTGGAGGTTGTGATTCACACTTCGTGTCATTAAAAATACACTGATAAGCATGTTGGGTATGTTCAATACCGAATCTAAATTCAATAAAACTCTCCCAGGCTGCCGTAGCACAGACACAGGGAATTTTGATTGAATCTGCTCTACAGTGATTAGCTAATGTATTCATTAACTGGAAGGGTTAGTAATATGAACGTAGCAAATGATATTTAATTACAATAATTAATGCCTGGTGATTCATGAATAATGCATCCCATAGCTATTTACATATTCATACTTACGAGGCTATTAATGGGTAATTACCATTTGACTAAAAGACGTGGACATCAGGAATGTAACAACCAGACTGTTTTCCCCCAATCTCACCGTGGCTTTACCTGCACGCCTTGCTCTTGTACACCTCTACCTTGTACCTTACACACAGAAATAGAAACAATATTTTATTTTTATGGCCTATAGAGCGATCTAATGGCAAATACAGCCACGCAGGTTAAGTTTCCACTCTGCACCAGTTCTCAGCCAGTACTCCCATCAGTTTCTGGTCTTGAGACTGCAAAAAATTTGAAAGCGCTTCATTCCCTTTGTCATCAGTATAGATTTGTTCTTGTCCTGAATTCATGCTCTTTCCTATTGCAGATGGTTAGGACAGTTTAGAATTTTTTAAGTTGTGAGATTTGGGTAGAAATATTGGAAGAAATAGGAAAACTGGAAAATTAGAGTAGCAATATTGGAAACACCTCCAAACTGAACAACGCTGCCCTAGATATCAGTTATTTATGCTCCCACACACATTTCAGCCTCCATAAAAGCAGACAAGCTGCTAGACCTCCCGAGAGAAGACTTTGAGAGCAATAGACAGACAAAAATACAACACAATTAAAAAAAATTTAAATTCTTATTAACATGTATTTTAAGGCAATATGATAATTTTTATTCTTAGTTTAAGATTGAATGCCCAATGCTGACACCACTAAGACTGTAATTTTCAGCTGCCAGCCTCAGGAGTGTGGTAAAATGAACAAGTAAAGCTGGGTAAGTGAACTGAACCTGCAAAGTGCTGCCAGCCTGAGTTTCACCAGGCCACTCACCTGCTGCTCCTGCCCGGCATGAGCTGAGGAGCTGTGGGTGCCCCAGGTCACTGAGCAGCTCATTCTGCTGTCCCTGCCTGCAGGGAGGGAACAGAGAGTGTCACCCTGCGTGGGGCTCAGCCCCAGGCTCCCCTCACTCACCTGGTGTCACCCAGCACCCCAGGGCTCCAGGCAGCGAGGTCAGACCAGGGAGCATCAGACTGGTGTCTTAACAAGGAGCACGTTTGTACCTGCTGGGACTTTTGCCTTCTGCAGAGCTCCTGAGCCTGCTGAAAGAGACTGGTGTGGCCAGGAGAACATTGTCCAAATGACACCATTCCTCTGAAGTGCCCTGTCCTGTTCCCACTGCGGGTGAGGTGCCTCACAGTGGTGCAGCCTCAGGAAATCAGAGGGGTTTAAAACATCATACTGAACCCAGCAGTGCTTGAGGATCAGCGGAGAGAGGGCTGAATCCCTGCTCAGAATGGATGCCCTCAGCTTGCAGCACCCTGGTCAGCGTGGCCAGCCCATGACACTGCTGCTGGCATTCCTTCCCAAGCAGGGAGCCAGCTCTGGGTCAGCAGAACTATCAAAGAGCAGAATCCAGCTCTCACCTGTCAGTTTTCCTGAGGCTCCCAAGACCTGGACAGGGAGCAGGCTGTGAAAGGAAATTACCCCTCTGGGCTGTGGAACTTCCATCCTGTGAGGCTGCTGCTGCTGGAAGCACTAAGGGCATTTCCTGGTACTTCTGATTTACTCTCTGCAGCACCTTACTCGGTTTGAGAAACCCCTCATTACAGCAGCTATTTGTGCAGCACAGGTGAACTGGTTACAGTCTGGTGGCAGGCGATTGAAACAAGATTATTTTGTCGACTGAAGTAAGTTTTTACTTTTATTAACCTAGCAGAATCAGGGTAACTGAGCTGAGGAAAAGCTGGAGTTTCTTTGTTTTCACATAATCTGCATGGTTGCAGATCACCCACCACGGCAGAATCGTTACCATTGACGGCAGGAGCCAGAGAGGGCTCAGCTTTATTCCAGTGCCAGGTTAAAGGCGGGGTACGAAGAAACATTTTTAGATTTATAAAATGAGCAGCCCTGCTCTGGAAGTCATTGGAAATGTCACAGTGCCATTTTTGCCATTGTTTTCCAGAGCAGAACAATGCATTAATACCCTTTGCTATTTTGTATTAGTCTGCATTGAGAATATAGGATTTAACTAAAACTTCTCAAAGGACATTGCACAAAACACGTTTAATGCGTGTCACAACAGAGGCTATAAAACCATGAGGATGCAAAGGCAATGAGGTTATCTAACATGTCCTAGCTGGGAAAGACAAGAGGGCCAGGATTACTGCACGCACCAGTGAAAAGCAGCTGAATATTTAATGTGCATGGGCAATACAAGCAGAGAAGGGAGCCCAGATGCCACATGACAGCCCAGCACTCTGCAGTACAGGAACAGCTCCGGCACGGCGCTCACACAACTCTCCAGCACTCACACCAACACCTCTTGTCTGTCCACCACCCTTTCTGCTGCAGTGCCATTGTCTGCCCTGTTCTCACCTTCTGATGTTTTCCCTCTGGACTCCCATCCACATCACATGGGCGTTCACTTCAGGCATTGCTCACTCAGATACTAGATTTTATGTCTTTTTTCTTTTTTTCTTATATGGGTCATGAGACTTAATGTTCCCTTCTATCTATTTTTCAGTTCTTGATATGAATCTCCACTCCTAATAACATCTGAAAAAAATTACATTTTACTAGGCATATGGAAAAGTATTCCACTGAAAAGGAATAAAAAGAATTCCTGTTCCTGAGAATCTGAAAAATATTTTGGTTTCAAATGATCAAGAACATTTATCTATTTTGATACAGAGAACCATTTAAACGAGAGGCAGAGCTTGTTACACAAATATCTGAACTTTCTACCAATCTAAATGTGCAGCAAATACAAGAGTCCTTAAATTTATTCAAATCTTATTTGGTAGAACAAATTATCCAGTTTTCAAAAGAAATAAGAGCACTGAAGTAAAAAAACGTGATATTGCTGTAATTCAAAGGACAAGAAAATCAGCAGCTTTACAAATCTTTGTAATTATTTAGAGTGCTCCGATTTTGCACCACTGGAGAGAGCTCTTATTGTTGGTGGTCCCTGTGAAATGGTAGGGTAGGGATTCTGGAGATTCTCAAACACATTAACACTTTGGGGTCTAATTTATCCATTACAGAAATAAATGGAAATATTTCTCTTTCTGGTAGCATCCCAAGCTGTGCTCTTCTATCTCCCAAGGGACAGGACCCTCTGTTCCCTCTTCTCCAAGCAGCAACCATTTGTGGGTGAACTAAAGGTGCAGTTGCTTCCCTGATCATCCTGTAACAAGATTTTGGATCAGTTATCCAGAAACAGGATGTGTGGCGTGAACACAGCCTGGCTGACACCTGGGAGCTGCTAATCCTGGAACGCCACCAACAAAAAACCCAACAAAAAACCCCAACCAACCAACCAAAAATAACCCCAACAAAATAAAACAAACAGACACAGAAAAAAACCCCCCCAATAACCCCCCAAAACACCCAACCCAAGCCAAAATAAAGAAACCCTAAAGAAAAACCCAAACCTGCTCCCAGTTAAAATCAATGACAAGCTAGAGACCAGGCTCTGGGAGGGCCTGGCAACAGCACCTCTCCTGCAAGGCCAATTTCGGTTTGTATTCACCAGTGCTGATGCTTGTGTCTGGTTTTATCTAGGCTGACTCCAATCCCTCAGTGAAATGGCAGCATAGGCACAGAGTTTATACAGGGATGTCACTGTTGCCTTTTTTTATCCCAAATGCTACCATTTGGTGAACTAATCAGAATATTGCCCATGAGAATCAGGTGGGACACTGTCCTGTGTCTCATGGAAAACTGTACTCGGTCCTTTCTTATTTTATCATTTCCTTTAACCAAACCTACACCTCATTCAAGCTGAAAGAAAATGCTTGGTTTTTGTACATCTGAAAACGTAACACATCCTTCATGGCAGACCTAATCCCAGCAGTGAAAGGTGGTGTCTTCTGTCATGTTCTACAGGTCTGGAAGTTATTATCCCACCCAAATTTCCCCCTGTCCTTTCAGTGATATTGTGATATTGTCAGGGAACCCCAGTGGTTGCTGTGGATCTACCTGGGGAAGCCACAGAGGAGTCCCAAAACCCCCTCAGTGCTGGCAGTGCTACCATTTCTGGGAACCATCAAAAAAAGGTGATTCTGAAAGAGATCTTGGAGTGCCACAAAGTGATACTGAGGGAAACGAAAAGACACAAATAAGGAAAATCACAAGTAAAACGGATTTGTAAAAGTCAAACGGGTGGGGACAGCACGGAACACCTGGGCTGTATCTGAACACAGAAAAATTGACTTCATTATTTCAAGCGAATGCTTGTGACACATCTGTAAGGAGTCCAAGTGTTATTATCTTGTTCTTCACTAGGAACTGGACAGAGAGGGAGAGTGGGAGAGCACAGTCTGCCCCGGGATGCTTTAAACACTTTAAAACTACTCAAGCATTATCATAGACCCTGCTGCTAAGTAATGATCTCCAAACCAGTGATGTTCTCTGGATGGAGCAGGCATGGAAGCTAAACTTCCATCCAGTATCAGCTCCCCACTCCCCCTTGGAGGGGCACTCAGGCTGCTCAGAGTGCAACTGGCCTGGACCCAGAGCCCTGAAACAATTTATTTCACCTCCAGAAAGTTTAGAGTCAAAGATTCCTAGCTCATGATCACTTTTTTCCATCCTCTCCCAAAACTACTGATGAAGGAGGAAGCAGAAGTATTCTTCCAGGAGAAAACACTAATGTATGACCCTTCTGCCAAAATTATATGTAACTCGCCTGATTTCCTGATTACTTTGCTAATACATAAGAGTTTGGGAATATTTTAAGGAAGGATGCAAGTATCACTCAGAGCCATAAAAAAAAAGCATTTTGGAAATCACTGATCACATTTTTAGTTGAATTAAATGTCTTATTTGTGGTCTGAACAGTATAGATAGCCAGCAAGTGAAGTGTCAGGTCTGTGAGACTTCAGAGTGGAGCTCTGGCAGAGGATGAACAATCTCCAAACACTGCCGCATGGCCACAGCCAGGTACTTTAACAAAATGGGTCATCACTGGTTTGAAGCAGTTACAGGTAATGAGGCTGGTGGAGCCAGATCCTTTCAATATCTGAGAATATTTAGAACCAAAGCAGGCTTGAATCAGTCCCAGGGCCATGGAGCTGGGCCTCAGGAACAGAGGAGTGAGGGCAGCACTCAAGGGTATTTGCCTGAGAGGAGTCACTGCCTGGCCATCCTGGGAAAGAGCTCCTGTCCTGGTGTCAGGCAATGGATAACACCAGGCCAGTTGATGTGGGAACGTGAGTTTAGTCTGAGTTCACACTGCAAACCCGCAGTAGGCACATGTGAGGGATTTATTACCAGTGTAAGTGCAATATTCTTGCAGTTTGAATAACGGAGAGCACCATACTTCACTGCAAAAAAGATCTGGCACACAGTGAGGATGTCTGATTGCAACAGCTCCATGGAAAAGCCCCTGCCAGGCCCAAGTTCTCTTGCTCAGGGCTTCCTGCCCCAGTACACCAGTGCCTGTACAAACACCCAGCAAGGCAGGGCCTGAGGGCACCCCTGAGCCAGACCTGCCCGTGCCCTGGTGTGACTGACGGGCAGAGTTTAGGGAAGGGATTCAATTCCATCACCATTTCCACCCTGGGCTGCCTAACTCAGCACTGCTAACTGTGCTTGTGTCTCACACCTCAGCTCCCCTCTCTGACAAAAGGCTGCTTTAAAGGGATTCTCCAAACTGAAAACCACTTTTATTTTAAGGAATTAGACATCAAGGATGGAGCTGAGAAGGCGCAAGGATGGAGTAGCTCAGGCTGCCTGTTTGACAGCAGACACTCGTATCTGAGACAGGTGGAGTTAAAGGGGTTGTATCAGAAATACCTTACACCTGCAGATAAAGGTGGATTTTGACCTGATCCCCCACACTGTAGAAAATGCTACTTTCAGCCTCATTGAGGAGATCTGAGTTAATCACCTGGCCAGAAACGGGATGAGTTGGCCTCAGAGTCAGTACGCCTTGCCTTGGAGCACCAGAGGTAACTTCAGCGAGCTGAGCCACCAGATGCTTTTCCTGTTTCCAAGAAGTATAATTTTCAAGAAAATCAAAAAGTGTAGGAATTCTTAAAAGAAAGGCATTGATAAGGGTGCCATTCCTTCCCAGCATATCAGAGTGAAACTCCCTCCTGAAGTACAATGTATTTTCTGGTAGTTATCTTTAGGTGGCAGTAAGGTAAAAGCATGGAGTAGAAAGTAAGGAGAAATTTCTGCTGCATTTTTAGAGATCTTTTTCTCATGTACTTTGCTGGATATAACATAGAGAGAGACTTTATGAAACACTTGCATCTTCAGCAGATATCCAAGAAGTGATTATCAGCGTTGGCTTCATCCAGTTCACATCCAGATGCAAGCCTGTTGAATGCCAGCAATATTAATACAATCCTATATTAGGTATGCAGCACTTGATCCAAGAACCCCTGAGGAGAGTGGTGAGGTTCAGAGTAGAGACACACTCACAGGATTCTACCAACAAGATGAAAGTACACTTAAAAAAAGAGACAAAAAATAACTCTGCTAACAAATGAAAGGTCTAAATCAAGTCTGAATAATTATTAATAGAACAGTTTTTAGGGTTTTTTTTCATTTACACTTTACCTGCTTGCATCGCTTCCAAAGCCTCTCCTGAAGCTAAACCACCATGATTTTTGTTGTCTCAAATCAATTTTCCACTAGAAAAAAAAAAAAAA
>VYZT01053000.1:0-13168 GCA_013400735.1 Pomatostomus ruficeps
AAATGTGGATATAGTTTGGTCAAGTTCAATAGGATGGTTTGAGTTTTTTAACTTCTTATTTCAAATATTATATATAAAAATGTGGGTATAGTTTAGTCAAGTTCACCCTAGAATGGTTTGGGTTTTTCACTTCTTATTTTAAATATTATGTGTATATAAATATAGATATATTTTGGCCACGTTCAATAGGATGGTCTGGGTGGGAAGGGAACTCGAGGCATCCCACTCCCTGTGCAATTAACGGGGAGACAAAGCTCAGACAAGAAGGGAGAGATGAGGTTGGAGTTCGCTGGCAGGAGGGCCGTGCCCTCGCGTCCCCACGCGTTTCCTGGAGCTGCTTTCTCCCCAGCTCTGCTCCTCTCCGCGCCTGGAGGTGTTTTTATCCTCTGAGGTGCCCAAGAAGCACAAACTGGGTGATTTCCCTTCAGACACTGAGAATATCCCACCCAATTTTACCCTCCAGCACACCAGACCCGTAACGTTTTCCCGGTTTTCTCACACCCTTTAGCCCAAATTCCTCAGGACTAAGCCGTGGCCGTGCTGATTCCACATGTGAGGAATTCACATTTCTGCAGCTAAATTTTAATTTGCTTCCTCAGCAAATCAAAGATTGATCCCACCAGTGTTCCTGTACCTGAACAAGCCACCCAGGGCTGCTCCAAGCCCCTGCACAAATTTAACCACAGGAATCCCATCCTGAGCTGCTCTTGCTGTTTGAATCCAGATAAATACTCCCGGCATTGATACAAACATTCAGATTTAGGGAAGATCAATCCCCCGAGTCCCGGTTTAGCCCCAGGTGAGGAGGAGAACTGCAGGTGGGAGGTGGCAGTTGTCACCTTGTGACCATTTCCTTGTGCTGGTGGAACTGGAGCAGCGTGGGGAAGGGTGGAAAGCAAGGAGATAACAGGTTTAAAACGTGTAACAACCTCAAAGGGTGGAAGGAGCACACTTGGTTACCCTAAAGGGCTGAGGGGACGGGATTTTAGGGGAACAGGGACAGAACAACCCTCTCAAGAGCAGCGTTGAGTTGTGGGTTCAGGTGGGCTCAGGATTGGCACAGCTCTGCCATGTGCAGGAATGGGGACACTCCCGGAGCCACCTGGGAGCTGAGGGACCCTGGGACGTGCCAGGGACACCGGGGAGCTCACCAGAGGCACCCCCAGGAGGTCACCACGTGAACCCCACAAAGATCTGCTCTGATCTCCTCTCCTGAGGAATCCTGCTGTGCCAGGCTGGGGACAATTTTTAAAACCTCCTGAAGAATTCTGAGAGACCCCGGCTGTGGTTTCAGGGGAGAAAAGCAAGATATCAGCTGCCAGAAGAAGAGCTGGAAATGTTTCCTACTCTGCTTTCCGGTGAGGGGAACAGAAACTGCGCAAAGCCCTGGGTAAGACAGTGGGAAAGGATGAGGAATTGAAAGAGGTGTCGATTTCTAAGAAAACAGAGCTCCCGAAGGGCAAGCTGTGATTGTCAGGAACTCCCTCACGTGCTGTAGCTGATTTCAGGAAGCTCCTCCTGGATGAAGCATCTCAGGAGCCCCGGGTGGCAGAGGCTTGGCAGGGCTCCAGGCTGTGTCACTTGAGAGCAGGGTGGTTGTGACAGGACTGGGACCAAGAGCGCGGCGCTTGGAAAGCCCCAGCACAAGACACCTGCTCCCCTGGGGGTTTGATCAGCAGCTTGATAAAATTTTATCAACCCAGCCAAAGCCTGCAGGCAGGAAATCATTGCCCTCACCAGGCCCCTGCCCTCCTCTGGGGAAAATAATTCCATTTTCTACCAGCACAGCGCTCCCGGCCGCTCCTAGAAAAAAAAATCTAGCGAGGGATCCCTGAAATCCGGGAAGGAACCTCTCAACACCATCAAAAGCGAATGTCAGAGAGCAGAAACTCCCCCCAGACCTTCTTTAAAAAATCAAAAAAATCTTAAAAATTATTATTTTTTTTTCAGGATTGAAATGATTCAAGGAATGAGCATTTTGCCGTAAATGTGACAAAGCAACATCGGAGTTTTCTGTCCGTAATTCACTTGCCTGTTTCCCACCTCCTTTTCATCGCGGCGTGAGCAGCTCAGCAGCCACGGCTGTGCTAGAAAAGAGCAAAGCAAGGTGAGATAATTCACATTTCAAGCCTCTCTCAGGTGTGTCAGCCACCTCACCGCTGAGAAAACTCCAGGAAACCCCGACTGCAATTATTACTGTAAGTTAATTGCTTCACTGATATAATTTTAACTCAGCCATCGGTGTTGTAACTTCTGATTTAACATCTCAGTCTGCACAGAAAACTCCTGCTCTGGGTTCTCTCCGCACCTCACGGAGGCATTTCCATTAAACGATGTGGGAAAAACACCCCCAGGAGTTGCTTGACGTACCTGAATCACCCTGAGAGAGGAAAAAAAATAAATTTTGAAGTTAAATATCATTTTCAGCTTGTAGTAAACAGCTTTAAGCATTTTCTTCAATAATCTCCTGTCTCCCTGCTGACATTTCCTGCAGGATTGTAGGAGCACTTGGCCCATCCTCGCAATTTCAGCTGTTAAAAATACTCCAAAATCCAGCAGTAAATGTATTTAGACCAAGAATTTCCAGCAAAAAGCAAAGTGCTCCCTTCATGGCAAATTACTGTGGTCACTCCAAGGAACCCCCCGCAGCCGTGTGTGGCATTAAATAAAATAATTTCCTTCATTTTCTTACAAATTTCTCTCTTTTGGTGCCAGTTACAACAAAAGCACGAACGCTGCCTCTCAGCCGGGCTCCTGCATAAAGGAGATTTCACACTCGGTTTGCTTCAGCTGGGTTGTGAATATTAATAATGTTGGCTTTAACAGGAAATTAAAGAATTCATTTTGATTGTTTCTCCTGAAATCTCGTGGCAATAACCTGAAAGGAACACAGCCATTTTAAAGGCCTCTGTTTTATTTTAAAGTAATTAAATATTTTTTCAACAGAATTGTGTGCAGCGTAAAAGAAAAAAAAAAACGCCAAAAACACACAACCCTCCCCAAAAACAAAACAAAACAAAAAACAGCAAAATAAAATTTAAAAAAAGAAAAAACACTGAAAACCAAACCAACCAACCAACCAAAAAAACAAAACAAAAAACCCATCAAAACCATGCAACCTCCCCCAAAAACCAAACCAAACCAAACCAAAACAAAAAACAACAAACTAAAATAAAATAAAATAAACGAAAACCAAAAACCAAACCAAACAAAAAAANAATAAAATAAAATAAAAAAACCCAAAACCAAAAACCAAACAAACAAACCAAACAAAAAACCCAAAAAACCACCAAAAACACGCAACCCTCCCCAAAATCAAAACAAAACAAAAAAACAAAACAAAAAAAACAAAAACCAACAAAATAAAATTAAAAAAAAAGAAAAAAAACCAAAAACCAAACCAAACAAACAAACAAAAAAAAACCAAAAAACCCATCAAAAACACGCAACCCCCCCAAAAACCGAAACAAAACAAAACAAAAAACAACAAAATAAAATAAAATAAAATAAAAAAACCCAAAACCAAAAACCAAACAAACAAACCAAACCAAAAACCCAAAAAACCACCAAAAACACACAACCCTCCCCAAAACCAAAATAAAACAAAAAAACCAAAACAAAACACAACAACAAAATAAAATTTAAAAAAAAACAAAACCAAAAACCAAACCCAAACCAAACCAACAAACAAAAAAAAACCAAAACAAACAAAAAAACCCCCAAACAAACAAAAAAAAAATCAAGGGAAGGTGTTTTCTCCCCAGGATTCTCTCGTGGGCTGAGGCTGTTGAGGGGGGAAGGCCCTCAAAGGTTCCTCTGAGGGGACACAAAAAACCCCGGTTCTGATATTTCATTCCTTTTGTTCCTTTGCACGACAATCACAAAAGCAAAGCGAGGAAAAAAAAATAATGCAATTAAAAAAATATATATAAATTTGCAAGAGAGAGCCTTATAAAAAGGCAGTAAAATTGGGGTTTTTTTGGTTTTGAAACGGCACCAGGGCAGCAAAAGAGTGAAAAATGAGCAAAGGAGAGAGGAGTTAACCCACGGGAAATTTAATTTTATTTCCTTCTGCTGACACTAATTACTGCCAACAGTTAAAAGCTGCTTGAAACGCCCTCATTCCAAACGTGGAGAATGACGCCTTTAATTTTAAAAAAATTATTATTATTTTTTTTTTTTTTAATTAATTTATTTATTTATCTGCATCTCCACCTCTGACAGCCCAGCCCTGTGAGTCTCCCCACCCACAAACCAACCCAACGTCTCCCTGTTTTTCGCGGCGGGGTTTGGGTGCACAACTTCCTGCAGGAAACGGGAGAGTTCAGAGCACAGGAAGCCCCAGCGCTATGAAAATTGAGCTCCCTGCGCACGAAACACCACGAAAACCCCGCAGCTGTGCCCTAAAAAAAAGGGCATCCCCAGCCTGCAGATTCCCCTCACTAAATCCTTCCTGGGTTTGGGCACAGCTGGGTTTATTCAGCTTAAACTCAGCTTCAATCCTGCGTCTCTTGGAGGCTCTCCCTCCCAAGTCACGGCACTTTTCAGCAAACTGAGGCACCTGAAGTCCAAACTTTTCTTTAGAGAAGCCTCTCGGTCTTGATTAACCACCAGGGAGCTGGGATTGTGTGCAGAATTCAGCTGAGAGGTAAAAGGAAAAAAAGGAAGTTTTAAAAAATTTTAAAAAGTGTTTCATTTCTCACTTTGGGCCGGTTGGGAGGGGTTTTCATCTGTTGTCAGAGAAGTGAGGCAACTTCTCAGATCCTCTAGAAAGCAGAGCCTTTGTCCTTTCCTCTTCACTGGTCTCCATCTGCTGTGTTCAGTGGCATCGTGCTGAAATCAGATTTTTTTGGTAAAGAGAGGACATAAAATAATATTTCACTCTTTATTCCAGTAAATTTTGGATACTTTGGAGTTTTGAAACCATTGCAGCTCCAGTTTATCACAGATGTAAAAACGGCCTTGCTCATTTTTAACCACCCTGAACCACGTCAAGCAGTTCAGTGCTCGGAAACATCTGTCCCTAAAAGCTCTGCGTGCTAAATATATCATACAAAAAGCTAATAATTGGGGTTTTAATTATTTTTTCAGCTCAAGATGGTGAATACAGAGGTTGCAGGAGATCTCTGGCTCTGCAAGGCCGATGCTCGGAGGAAATTGCTGCGAGCTGCCGTGACCAGAGACTTCCTGGGGGGTGCTGGGGAGGCGAGAACACGAGAGAAAGCCGAGGAGGAGACGGAGGTGCTGGGCTCGGAACGAACTGGCGCTGAAACCACATCCCCGAGTCATCAGAAGGGGCAACTGCAGCCCAGTTAGCGGAGAAACAGGAAACCCAGCGGCCTGGCTGGCCCTCCTGAGGACAGCGGTGAGCAGCAGGCTGATGGTTGGACTTGGGGATCTCTTCCAGCCCGGAGCTTTTCCATCCTTAGCGATCCTGTGATTATTTCCCTGATTATTGTGAGAAACTGGAGCAGTTCGTGACCTAAACACTGCTAAAATCATCAGAGCTTTTGCCCTCTGCAGCAAAGAATCTGCTGTCCACCTGTGACCACCAGAGTGACCCTCCCCAGGTACCCCTAAGAACCGGGATTTGGGATTTTGAACCTGGGATGAGACAAAGGGAACCCAGTTATCCCAGGGCTGGGGAGAAGAGCGGGAAGAACGAGAGGTACAGGAGGAGGGACAGGGGGCAAGCGCCGATGTGCAAAGGCTGTGCCCAGCTGCAGAGCGCGAGCACAGCCCTCCCGGGGCTGCTGACTGATAAGGGACCCCTTATCGGTGTGAGTAGGGCACTGCCTGTCTGTCCCTGCCGCGGGACACCGCGACATCCACCGGCAGCCCCGGGGCGCTGTCCTCGGCCGCCATGGGCCGAGACAAAAAAGGCGGCTGCACCCTCTTGGAAGGTGTCAGAATCCCAAAGTGTCCCGTGATCCAGAAAATTCCATCATCCATCCAAGTGTCCCCAGATCCACAGGATTCCATCATCCATCCAAGTGTCCTGTGATCCACAGCATTCCATCATCCATCCAAGTGTCCCCGAATCCACAGCATTCCATCATCCATCCAAGTGTCCCCGAATCCACAGCATTCCATCATCCATCCAAGTGTCCTGTGATCCACAGCATTCCATCATCCATCCAAGTGTCCCCGAATCCACAGCATTCCATCATCCATCCAAGTGTCCTGTGATCCACAGCATTCCATCATCCATCCAAGTGTCCTGTGATCCACAGCATTCCATCATCCATCCAAGTGTCCCCCAATCCACAGCATTCCATCATCCATCCAAGTGTCCCAAGACCCACAGCATTCCATCATCCATCCAAGTGTCCCCCAATCCACAGCATTCCATCATCCATCCAAGTGTCCCCCAATCCACAGGATTCCATCATCCATCCAAGTGTCCCAAGACCCACAGCATTCCATCATCCATCCAAGTGTCCCCCGATCCACAAAATTCCATCATCCAGGGTGAAACTGATTCCCATTCCCACCTGAACCTGAGTGAACACAAACCCGGTAGATTTTCTGTTCTGTGCGTTTCTCCCATCACTTTTTTGGGATTTCCCCTCACCACCGCTCTGTGAACATCACCCGGACACACAGACACTGAGATTGCAATGACCAAGCCTCACCATGAGGCCGGTGGGTGGGGAGACCTTTCTCTTTTCATCCTTTCCCTCTCTTTCTAGTCCTCATAAATTTTCTTAAGCGGCATTTTTATGCTTTCATATTATAAATACAGAGTATATTTCATATCTTTTATATTATATATACATATTTCATATCTTTCATATTATATATGCATAATATAGTAATATTGCCATATTACTGTAGAAAATAACAGCCAAAATGGCTGTTTTTCCTCTGCAACCAAATTTCTCCAAAATAAACCCTACACATAAATATATAGATATTTACAAACACCAATTATACCTTTGGCCTTCCAAGGTGGGTTGTACCGCATGTAGATGAAACAAACTCAGTTTTCAGCAAGCTACAGAATGACAGCAGCTGGCTGACAAGCAGTACCACAAATTTTGATTTTCCCTGGACAAAACCTCCTTGCGGAGGGAACGTTTTAGGCTGGAGAAACAGCACCAGGGTTTGATGGTGTTAGAATTGTTGGTTCCTGTAACAGAAAGGTACCTGGAAGCTGGAGGGGTGGGAGGAGCTGGGAGAGGGGCACAGCTTCCCTCAGTGGCGCTTCATGATTTCCAGGGCTGTGTTAAACACCCCGGAGGAAATGCAGGAAAGGGCCCTGAGCTGTGACACAGAGCTGGTGGCACCTCTGCTGGGTGTAACAGCATCGTTGGCAAGTCCTAAGTCACATTTCCAAAATCATTTCGGTGGGAAAAGATCTCAAAGGTCATCCAGTCCAGCCCATGACTGACCCCACCGTGTCCCCAGCCCAGAGCTCTGAGTGCCACATCCAGGGGACACCTCCAGGGATGGGGACTCCAGACTTCCCTGGGCAGTTCCAAGGCCTGAGCGCCCTTTTCAGGGAGAAATTCTTCCCAATATCCAACCTGAGGCTCCCCTGGTGCAACTTTAGGTTGTTCCCTGTGCTCCTGTCCCTGTTCCCTGGGAGCAGAGCCCGACCCCCCCGGCTGCCCCCTCCTGTCAGGGAGTTGTGCAGAGCCAGAAGGGCCCCCGGAGCCTCCTTTGCTCCAGGCTGAGCCCCTTTCCCAGCTCCCTTGGGAATTCTCCAGCCCCTTCCCAGCTCCCTCAGGATTCCCCAGCCCCTTTCCAGCTCCCTCAGGATTCTCCAGCCCCTTCCCAGCTCCCTCAGGGATTCTCCAGCCCCTTCCCAGCTCCCTCAGGATTCTCCAGCCCCTTTCCCAGCTCCCTCAGGGATTCTCCAGCCCCTTCCCGAGTCCCTCAGGATTCTCCAGCCCCTTCCCGAGTCCCTCAGGATTCTCCAGCCCCTCCCCAGCTCCCTCAGGATTCTCCAGCCCCTTCCCAGCTCCCTAGGCCTCTCCTCACACAACTGACTCTCAATCCTCCCACAGATTCCACTTCCTGAGCTCAAGGAGGAGTCAGGAATTGTCCCATCCCTAAGGAATGGCAGCAGGGTGAGTGAATCCAGCCCTGCCGAGGCACAACCCTCAGTGCCACACAGACCCAGAGGGCCACAGCTGAGATGACAAAGGCACAGTGTCCCCTGCCACTTGTCACTCCGGGCTGGAGCCGTAATAAAAGCGCCTTTGTGCGGACACAGCAGTGACCAAGGAAAATATTTGCGCTGACCACGGCAGGGGTCAGGGCGGGTTTAATCACAGCGGAGTCTTCACCGGGGAATTCGCTTTTCACTTCTTCTTTTTCCCCTTCTTTTTGAGGGAGCCGGGCCAGGGGTAGCCCCGGAATTCCAGGAAGGCTGAGGCGTTGTGGGAGATGTAGTAAGCACTGAGCATGGCAGCTGGGCTGAAGAGATCCACTTCCTTCGCCTCCTTCTTCGCTCCCTTTTGGGAGCTTTTGCCTTTGCCGCCCTTGGGTTTTTTGGCTTTGCCTGCCTGCAGAGAGAAAATGAGCACAAACCCACTCAGCTTTGTGTCTTTGTGGTCTCATCCCAGGCTGGGAGAGCTGGGAATGTTCTCCTGGAGAGGAGAAGCTGCAGGGAGAGCTTCCAGCACATTCCAGGGGCTCCAGGAGAGCTGGAGAGGGGCTGGGGCCAAGGGCTGCAGGGCCAGGAGGCAGGGAATGGCTTCCCAGTGCCAGAGGGCAGCCATGGATGGGATCTTGGGCAGGAATTGCTGGCTGGGCTGGAATTGCCAGAGCAGCTGGGGCTGCCCCTGGATCCCTGGCAGTGTCCCAGGCCAGGCTGGATGGAGCTCTGAGAAACCTCAGGAACTGGTCCCTGGTGGATTTTGTGACCACAATTCCTGGCAGGAATTCAGCTTGTAGCTGATCTTTCCAAATATAAAAGACGCTCACGGGCTTTATATGCTATGTACAAAATTTTACAGCCTGCAGCCAAGAACAAAAAAAAGCTAAAAATCAGAATTAGGGTTATACTTGCACACAAAATGAATTTGGGCAGGTCGGTTCTGTCCTGCAGCCGTGGGAAGGAGCCTTTTGGATATAAATCCTTTTAAAAAAGCGGTATCAACATTTCCGAAGGATTAAAGGTGTTTTACCATGGCTGAGTCTGTTTACAGAGCGGCTGGGGCTCCACATCAAGCGCTGGAGATGGACCCTGCAACACAAAATCACAGAGAGTAAAGCACCTGTGTCAGTCCTCAATAAACTTTAAAAAGAGAAAGGAAAAAAACAGTTAGTCCCTTGCAAACACAGCTCGAGGCGGGTCATGCCTAAAAGCTGATGGCCACCTGTGAAATCAGTTAATTGCCAAATTACAGGAACCTGAACTTTTCAGCAAAGCCCTGGAGGTTTACAATCACAGAATCCTGGAAAAGGCCTGACAGACCGAGCCCGACTGTTCCCCAGCACTGCCAAGGCCACCAAGTGTCCCCAAGTGCCACATCCACAGGGCTTCGAAATCCCTCCAGGGATGGGGATCTCACCCATGCCCTGGGCAGCTGTGCCAGGGCTGGACAGCCCTTTTAGGGCAGGAATTTTCCCCACATCCAGTCTAAACCTCTGGCACAACCTGAAGCTGTTTCCTCTCCTCCTGTCCCTGTTCCTCGGGAGCAGAGCCCGACCCCTCCGGCTGCACCCTCCTGTCAGGGAGTGATAACAAGTGAGAAGGTCCCTCCTGAACGTCCTTTTCCCCAGGCTGCCCCATCCCCATTTCCCTCCCTCACCGTCCCGTGCAGAAATGGCAGAGTCTCACCTTTGTGTTCCCACATCACCGCGGCTCCGCAGCGGCCCCGGCCCCGCTGCCCCCTCAGGGCCGCCATGGCCTCCCGGCCTTGCCCGCAGCGTCGCGTTGTCATAGCAACGCATCGGAGGGGCGGGGCCTGACGGTGACTGACAGCCCTTTGTCCAATCAGCTGCCGAAGATCCCGCCTCTCGTCCAATCAGATTCTGATGTGCGCACCCCTCGTCCAATCAGCTGTGCCCGCGCGCGCTTCCCGCCGCTGCGGCGGTCCCGGGGAAAAAGGCGGGAAGAGCTGTGAGGGGCCTGAGGGGAGCGGCCCCCGCCAGCCCCGCCCCTCGCTAAAATCCCAGGGAAATGTCACAAAACGGCGAGAAAAAAACCCCAACACAACAACTTGGAGCTGAGAGGAGAAAGAGAGGAAGCCGTGCTTTACAGAGGTCTTGGAAAGATTGGCGTTTGGTGGACTATTAGTGGAATATTCGTGTTATTGCTGCGTGACACGGCGGAGTCTCTGTTTAAACACCTGACTCAGCCTCCTTCACCACAGAAATATTTAAAAAACAACCTCGGCTTTGCCTCCTTTGAGAGCCACAGCTCCGGACAGCAGGCCCTGAAAATGACGTGTAATAAGAGGTTGAATATTTGCAATAAATCCCCATAAACCGAGGCCTGAGATACAGGGAAGTGATGGAGGCAGAGGGGTCTGAGGGAGGGACAGGGATCTGAAGGGTTCATTTTGTTCCCTGCACCTTTTTTAGACACTATTTTATCCAGGAGTAGTAATGCTTCTAAAGGTCGGGTGATTTTTAAATTTGGTAGAAAATACAGGAGAGAGGAGTCTCTCCCGCATCCCTCAGCACCAGATTTTCACTTGCAAAGGGCTAAAAAAAAACCCCCAAAAGGCACAAGTGAAAAAATAAATCAGTAGGAGCTGAATTCCCTCATAGAAAAAAAAAAATAGCTCATATTTACAGTATTGCCAAACTCCAACAAACACATCGGCGAGCCTGCTTAGATCATGGGTTTATTTTTACCTTTACCATTTAATATGTCCTCTCTGGCACATAGGATACATTTAGTCATGTTTTAAATAATAGAAAACTTAATGTTTTAGGTTGGAAGGGACCTTAAATACCCAGTGTCACCCCTGGCATGGGCAGGGACAACTTTCACCATCCCAGTTTGCTCCAAACTCCATCCAAACTGGCCTTGGATACTTCCAGGGATGGGGAATCCACAGCTTTTCTGATAAATATAAATAAATAAAAATAAAAAATTTCTAAGGAAACTTCCTTCTTTCTTCCCTGAAATGGCAATAATTGGTAGCGTAGCTCAGGAGGAAGGTCTGTGAATTTTAGAGTAAAATTCTCTCTTGAATAATGAAAGAAAAAAATAGGGAAAAAAAATAGATTTCCGCTGTGTTCAGGGAAATTCTGTGTCGTTTATATTAACAAACCACGCGGCATGAAAGAAACAATCATAATTACACTAATTATCTCCTTTTAGCAACGACAACAGGGGACCGCTTATAATCATTGAGGCCGAAAAAGGAAAGCACAGCAGTGAGGAGCACTGAAATATTCGGTCAAAGAGATAAAAATCAGCCCGTGCAGTAAATAAAAAGTTGCATTTTGCGACAGGGCCTGGCTGCGGAACAAGCGGCTGCTTACACGCGCGAGGCTTTGATAAATAATTAAGGGAAGTTCCTCAAACTGCAGATTATAATGAGCCTGACCTCATACAGTCACTGCTGGAGTTACCAGGGGATAAATGCAGAGCCAGCCGGGACAGCGTCGGTATTTTTAGGGAAATATCCACAGCAGAAAAAGGAGGGATATTTTTATTTTAACGCTGCCAGACTGAGCGGATAAAGGCTAAATCCCTTTTTTTTTNCCTGTAGTTTTAGTTTACCTCACTATAATAGCATCTGAATAGTTCAGAAATATTGGCCAAAAGGCTCTTGATACTTTACAATAGATTTTGTTTAATTTTTTTTTTTTTTTTTTGTGTGGTTTTTTTTTTTTTTTCTTTTTTTTTTTTTTTTTTGATTTGGTTTTTTTTGGTGTTTTTTTTTTGGTTTTTTTTTTGTTTTTTTTGGTTTTGTTTTTTGGGGGTTTTTTTGTTTGTTTGTTTTTGGGGTTTTTTTGGTTGGTTTTTGGTTTTTTTTTCCTTGTTTTATTTTTCTTTTTTTGTTTCTTTTTTTGCTTTTGGTTTTTTTTTTTTTGCCTCAGCTGTGGCATCCATAGAATCACCCTCTCCTTTCACAGCCCTGAAAGGAACTTTGTATCTTTGCAACCTGAAATTTGCGTTAAACTCACCAAGCTGCTTAGGGAAAGACCGAGAAATTCGTAACAACTCAATTTCTTGTGCTTTACACCCCTAGGAAACAAGAAAAATCCACAAGAAAATGGAATAACCTGTGCTGAGCTGCTGGAGAAAAGGACTTACCCGCAGCAAAACCGGCAGCAGCCACCTGCGGGGTGAAAAAAAACCAAAAATAAAATTCTTTATGCCACAGAAACTGGGATCACCGGAGGGTTCCTGCCGTCTCTGCTGGGGTGAGATAACAGATGTTCCTCCAGCTGCGCAGGAACCGCCCAAAACTTCCTGCTAAAACATAGAAAATAATTATTCTTTAGCTGCTGTTCTTCAGCTCTTCTCTGAGAATTTTTAAGGAGGAAAAAAAATCCTCATTGTGAAGAAACAACAACAACAAAAAAAAGTTTGAAACCGCTGCCAGCTTGCCAGGGTGGGATATAAATAATTCAAATAAAGGTGTATAACCTTTTGGGATATAAATAATTCAGATAAAGGTGTATAGCCTTTTGGGACATAAATAATTCAGATAAAGGTGCAGCCTTTTGGGACATAAATAATTCAAATAAAGGCGCAGCCTTTCCCTGAGCCGCTCTTTCGTGCAGAGGTTCAGCTGCTCAGAGGAGATCTCTCTCCCTCTCTCTCCACGAAGCAGAAAATTTGGTGGTGGTGTGAATAAATTGTATTCCAAAATAAGTTTATACCGTCCTCCACCACCCAGACCTTCAGGTAAGAATTTGTGTTTCTAGTCTCTCCCAGTAAAAATATCAGGCACTGAAAAGCCACAGAAAACTTATACTGAGCACAATTTAATTGTAAAATGTAGAAAAATGCACTTTGGGTACATACTGGTTATTTTTTTTCCAACACACTGTGGGGAAAAAAAAGTTTCTTTTGGGTTAAAAAAGAGATTTGAGCCAAATTTCAGATTCCTTAATAATTAATTCCGTTTTCCCCTAGAAGAGCAACAACTTCAGGACCTCAGTTTGTTAAATTAAAAGGTGGGAATTTGGTAGGGAAATAACAAATAAAATATCGGATAAAATATCAGAGGTGCTAAAATAAAATAAA
>VYZT01053002.1:4990-34102 GCA_013400735.1 Pomatostomus ruficeps
TGCATGCTGACAGCAATATCTCCATTTCACAAACAAACCATAAAAGGAAGTAAAAAGAGTAAAGTTTCTCTCCTAATGCACATAAAGGGCAAATTATAGAGGCCAGACAAGGATAATAGAAGTGTATGATTGACAGCTGACAGTATGCCAGTGAAAATTTCCCTTTCCCTTAGGATATTGTTTTGATAATCTTTGCCGATTTAATACTTTATGAAACTAGAGGTTTTTTTTGTCTGAATGAATATTTTTTGAGGGGTGGGGGTTGCACTTGTCAATTGCACATCAAAATAGGGTGCATAGATAGAGAAGTGAAATGTAAACAACAGCTCCAGGTTTGTTTTTCTCTTTGGGCTCTTGGGGGATGTTTTTGTACATGAAGGTTAATGGAGCACAGTCATGGACTTCGTCACTTCTTAAGAACATTTGGCCAGTGCTCCAATACAACTCATGTGACTGCAGTGTCGTTACCTGGTTTTGTATCCTAGAGTCAAAAAAGTCTCTTCTGAAGTTTGGCTGTAAGGCAGCATAATGTGCTTAGCTCTTGATGATATTCAAAGACTATACATTTGCTTAGAAATGTTTATATAATTTTCCAGTCACGAGTTCATCATTTTGCCACATTCCTATCCACTTGGTCATTGTCTGTTTTATACAACCACAAGGTTTTTGTGAGCATGTCCTGATGTCCATGCCACCTGGGACACTGCATCCAAGCAGTGAGTGTCCTGGCCATGCTGGGATGACCAGTCCGTGGGGCTTTATATGAGTTTGGTGTCCTCAGGCTCCCCCAGCCCAGCCGTCATGACTTCCTGTCCCTCACCAATGGCACTGTTTTCTTGGAGCAGCAGCAGCTGCTCAGACTCAGCATCCTTGTCCCCATTTGTCTTCTGGCCACCCTTTTAGCTTATCACAGGTTTATGACTTGCAGGTTGGGTGAAATTGTCAAGTTTCCCCTCCTGCAGTTAAGCTGAGCCTGCAATAAACCAAAGAATAAAGCATAAAACCCACAAGCTTCTCCTGAACTTTGTGGACATGAATTTTGCAAATGTGACTCCAAATTCACTAAAGAGACAGATCTGTTGGGTTAGTTGATGCCTTTTGTAGAAATAGAATTTGTTTTCCTACTGGAATCTGAATGTCAAAAAGTGTATGTGGGGGGGGTTTACTTCAATGACTATAAAATGAATATAAAGTGGTTTTGTTTTGCAGGTAAAATGTAATGCTCATCACACAAATAAGACAGCTCTGAACATTAACATACTTTTTTTTTTTTTCCAAAATACAAGTATCAGAAAAGAGGGCTCTACAGGCAGAACAGTTCAACCTGCATAACTCCAGTGATTTCAGATCATACCTTCTGTGGCACAGATGTCCATTGTGTTTGGTAGGATAACACCTTTGTTATTGATTGGAATTCACTATAAAGTTCTGTAGATGGTGATTGGTAAATTATTTCACTTTTTTTTCTACTGAATAAGCCTTAGAGTAAGAAAGGATGGATGCAGATCTTTCTGCCTGTAGATCTAGCAGGGACTCCCTTGAGCACCCTTAGGCTTGAGTCCATCTCTGGTCCCTCTACACCAAAGCTGTAGTGGGGCTAAATAGGGTGAGGTCAGCTTCATTCTGAATTGTACCTCTTTGGTCTCAATATTTTGATACAAAAAGGGGCCTCTGATAAAAGAGAAAATTAAATTAACTGCTTTTTAATGTTTATAGATATCATAAATCTCAGTGGATGAGTGTCTTTTGAGTTAGTTTCTTCATGTAAACAATATGCTATTCAAAGAATGACAAAAAATTACACTCCACAGTTTCACATCAGGTTAATTTATCACGGAGGAGTTTTGGCCTGGTTAGATGAGATGGGTGTAGGTGCTTGAATACATTGCAGACGTAGCCTTGGAGATTAATCCTTTAAAATTATGTCCAACGAGCCTTTCATACAGGCATGTTCCCTCTGAATTCAGTGAGGTTGCACTGACACATCTGTGACCTGGTGGTTATTTTCACATAAAATATGATCTGGGTAGACTCTAACTAATTCACTGGGCTCTGAAGAAGGGTGTATGAGGTTTTCTTCTGTCTAAAGTACACCACATATAATTTTGCTATTGATATGCTATTGGATGTTTTACATTGTTGTAAGTAACATGTTTCTTCTTGTGCTCTTAGCCCTTTCTGTCTGCCCTATGCCCATTTCTTTGTGCCTGAGGATGACCCTATGTCATTTTTCTTTACTTCCTTTATGTAAAGGCAAATAATAATACTTGTCAATTTATTTGTGGTTTTCTCAGCTGCATAGCTAATGCTCTTCTGCTTGATAGGATGTCTTTGCTTTCTGTAATTATAGTTCTGCTTATGCCCTTGAGGAAGAACATCTGCTGCTTCCCACTCATGAGTTACATTTCATCCTCTCATTTCCTCAGTGTTATTCTGCTCCACAGTGATATGGTGGTCTCTGATGCCCTTTGCAGAAATTTTCCTTGGTGCTCTGTATAAGGTCCTCAGCCACCCTCCTCACTTCCCCCTTCCTTCATCAGCCCCTTGTGCTGTTGTTCTCAAAATGAGTGCTGCATTTGCTTCTCCTATTCAGCTATGAGGGAAAGGGCAGAGGTGTGCAGGGAGCTCCTACAACAATCTGCCTCGGCTGGGAGTGAATGTGCAGCAGAAGCCCAAGGACAAGGCGCTGCAGTGCCCTCACCAAAACCAGCAGTGTCAGCTGTCAGGGTCAGGAAACGTGGCCACCCAGTTAGAACAGAAGATAAGGGGAGGAGGAAAAACCCCACCTTCTCTTTTTGGACACTTAGCAGTGAAGTTCTGCCAACTTGGCATATTTTTCCCACCATATTTGTTGCCTTTGTTGTTCGCTGTTGCATGTAAATCAGCAGAATGAACTTTTTTTATTCCTTTGTTCTCACACATTTATAATTTTCTCTCAAAGTCATTTCTTGATATGAACGTGAAAATATATTGAGTAGTAGGCAAATTTTGAGGGGAAAATATGTGGTTTTTTAATAGTCAAAATGAACTGTTTGGAATTTTTAACACTTTTATAATGTTCACTCTTGCATAGTATCTATTTTTATACATAATGCAACGTGCTCTTGGACACGTGGTGTGACTCTTGGGGATGGTTCTGTGCAGGACCAGGATTTGGACTTGATGATCATTGTGAGCCCCTTCAACTCAGCATATTCTGTAATTCTGTGGTTTTGATTAATAATTAATGCATATTTTTACATGGCCAGAATTGGGGGTGGTGTATCCCGACCAAGGAGACTACATCAAAGAGTTTGAAGCATTTATGTTTCAGCAAGAGCTGGGAAGAGACCATTACTCATAGTCAAAGGGAAACCAAGTAGAAGACAAAAAGTGATAGAGCCTCATACATATATTCTTGACTCTGTCAGACAAGCTCATGCAGTACAGAACTAAGGCTGGCCAGCTCAAAAAGGTGCTGCCATCCCTCAGCAACCCTGCCAGTGCTAAAGTCAGTGGGGTGACCCGAGAAAGGGCTGTCCTAGTTTATAGAAGAGGTCAGCATCCTGAATTTCCAGGGATTTCTTTCTTCCCTGGCTCATCAGTTCAGCACAGTGATTTTTGAAATAACACTGTGGCAGTACTGCAATAAAAACTGGAATATTTTTGCCTTGAGATCAGCTGGCAGAAATGTGAAATTGGTATGAACACACAAGTGAATAGCTTTCAGTGTCAAGAGTAACTTTTATTAAAAATATTTGTGCAGGACTGAAAGAATAAGGAAGTGTTCTATATTGAATACATAAATAGATTGGTGCAGTAGCCAATCATCTGTGTTGCAGGATTAGAGGGACTGTGTGGTATTGGGTATTTTCCTTTTTTCTAGAAGAGGATTCCCATAGGGTTTTATAAAGGATGAGGTCGTTTTGGGAAAAAAACAAAACAAAACAAACAAACAAAAAAAAAAAAAAAAACAACAAAAAAAACCCCCCAAAAAAAAAAAAAAACCAACAAAAAAGCCCCCCAGAAAACAAAAAACCACTACCTTTTATGTTTAATAATAGGGGGATAAACTTTAACATGACAGAGGCTGGAGGGGACATGAGGGTGACCTGAGCAAAGCAATACAGAAAAATGTGTTTTACTTGAAGTGCACTTGATGCTAACCTAGATGTTAGGGGAAATACACTTATCTAGAAAGAGTCCTACTGGATATGGGACTGGTCAAGTGCATGGAAAAACCACATAAGAAGATGAACAAAACAAGGAACAGTGAGGATCCCTTGAGACAAATGATGAAAATTACAGATTTAACAAAGTACAATACTGGAAATAGATGAGAAGCCCCTACAGGAGATTAATAGCACAGGGGAAGATAGGCCTGTAAGCAACATGTACTTCATGGCTTCACTGCCATGAAAATGCAGATCTTTGCATGGGGAGTGGATAATCGGGTACAGACCCTTGGAAAAAAAAGCAAGCAAGAAAACTATCCATGAAAGGCAATCCTGAGATTGACTTCACTCTTCATCCTTTGCATTGCTAAAAAATAGTCCAAAAATTGAATCTTTTCTAGAGACAAAGGAGAAAACAGAAAGTGACTCTTTTGAGAGCAGAGAAACATCTCCTTTTTGTTTCACACAAGAGGTGACAAGGTATAAATGTATCAGTACTGAAATATGTATTTCAAGAGGAAAAGAAGTTAAAGGTAGGAAAAGTTGCAAGAACCAAAGAGTAACTGCTGGGACTAGTTGCTGTAAGTACAGAAGTGTCATCAGCCAACCTGACAGCACCAAATAAATATACAAATATTAGAGATGAAGAAAAATGAACTAGGAAGAAAAAATATGGTTGAGGCATCAAAGTAGTTAAGCAAAGGAAAACAGGACAAGAACAGGAACTGAGGGGTTAAGGGTGGAAAAATCAAAGGGTGATGGAGAAGTGTAAGGGAAACAGAAGGGAAAAAGCATACCAAATGCAATGGAAGGGGAGAAGGGAAACAAAAATAGAGCAAGGCAGTATACAATCAAATCTATAACCAGGGTTTAAAATTATCAGTGGCTTGCTACAGATTGGTAACAATGTTTTCTGGAAACTTTGCTCTCATTGAAGTGAGGAATGTGATGGTGGGGCTGGTTATCTGGGGGAGTGACAGCGGCACTGTGCGGTGTGGGCACTAATGGGATCACCAGCATCTGATGGCATCCAACGACTCTGTTGTGTGCAAGAGGGGACAAGGTTTGTCCTTCCTTCTCTGCCTCCCCTCTCCTCCCCTTTTGGGAGGGGATGGCGGGGATACTCGCTGAGAAAAAGATCATTTTTCATGCACATGCACATACACACAAACACGCTCAGCTTCTTGGAGCAGCTTGTTCTGCTTTCTGAAGGGACACACGGGAAAAGATGCAAGCTTAAATAGATTTGGGGGGTTTTTTGGAGGAGGGGAAAAGAGGGACAAGGGACAGGCAAGTGCTGACATCTGGAGAGTGGTAACAGCTGTGAAGGCCTCAGGGCTGGGACTTTTGTTGCTGACCTTAGGGAGAAACCGGAGAGTACTGACCACATGGAGTGGTTGCAAGGAAGAGTGAGGGCAGAGGGGAGACAGAAGTGGCAGCCCCTTATTTTTGTATCCTGGAGCCTTGGTAATATATCTCTGTAAAGAGGCCAGTGTGTGTTCATATGAGAAGTTACTCCATTCTGTCTGAAGTCATGTTAAAAATAACTCTCTTTGGGCCTTGGGGCATTCACCATAATGAAGTTAAAAGGATAAATGCTATTAAATGTCTGAATAATGTTGCTAACATAGCTTGTCTTCCTGATCATTTTGTTAAACTGCAGTAACATACAATCATGTCACCATTAATACTTCCTGCATGTGCAGGAAAGAAGAATACAAAGAGTATGAAATATCAATTGATTTTAGGATGGTGTGTTTCATATTGAAACCAGATGGATAACTTATTCTTTCATATGGCTGGTGGCGGGTACTGGAAACATCACACATTTTTATTGTTGAAACAGAGTGCAAACTATTCAGAACGATACACCTACATCTGTATTGTATTATACTCCGTGCCTGGCTGCCATCATTTTATGGACTCAATATCTGTCCAACTATTATTTTTATTGGGTCTCATAACTCCATAGCTGGTCCACCTGTAGAGCCTGTGAGTTATCAAGTTAGGGTCTTTTGCCATTGTCATGTGTCCAGTTTTCAAATTAGAGTGGTTTCCAACTGGACTACAAAGAACCAGAACTGCTATTCTTAGAACGATTTTTATTTTAACTACACCCATTCCTATTTATCATTGCAGTCTGCTGGAAAAAAGTCTAATTTCCAACAAAGAGGGTTATTTTTTTGGATGGGAAAAGGGAACATGTACATTCTTCATCTCCTTTTTATTATTATATAATTGTTCCCACACTTGATACTTGTTTATTGCTATCACATTAAAAAGCAGGAATAGTTGTCCAATTTCTGGGTTGTAAAATCTCCCTGGCATGCTCATGAGGCTCACTTAGAGAGTGTAGAATTATTCAAACAGCAAGGACAGCTAGAATCCAAATTCTCCTTTGAAGACAGATAGCCATCACTCAGTACATGCTGGGCAAGGCCTTATTGCCACAGCCTTTGTTCACTCTGATTAGTACTGACCAGAACAATACCAATTTTTCTTGGTCTTCTCTATCTTGTATGTCCCTCTCCATTTTTTTTTTTTTGACATCTGCCTACACTCTCTTTCCAAATTTCTACCCCTGACATATCCATTTTTATTTCACAGTATGTACATCTTCCTGTAGCATTTCTGTCTACCGGTCCTTTCCTGATGTACCCCCTAGCTGATCCCCCTGGCTTTTGCCTCCCTTCTTTTCTTCCTCTGCCCAGTGTCCCACCCTCAAGTATCTCTTCCCCGAAGCTGTGATTGCCTCTCCAAAACTTGCTTCCAGTTCCAGACTATTCAAGACCTCAGCTGATCCTAGGCTACAGCACTCCTAGGTTCCTCCCACTGTTGTCTGAGGCAGATGATGGTAAGTCCCTGACCCTCGGGTGTGCTGCTGGTGCCACAGAGCATTCTGGCTGTGTGACAGGGGACAGCCTGAGCATCTATAAAGTGTCCCAACACCAGGTCAGCCCCACACCATGCAAATCCTTCATTCTCCATACGAGCACCCCGAGCTGTTGGCAAACAGGCCACTCCTCACTGGGCTACTCTCTCCTGCTGCCACGTGTGTCACGACTCCATACTCCGAGCTCTGCCAAAGTCGTGTGTGGCAGTGTGTGGCTGCCTCAATACCATGTCACCTCCTATATGGAAAAGTGTAAGTTGATCTTTAGATGCTGCAGAAATCTCACAGGTTGCAACATGGCTTGGATTTTCAGCCCCCAAAATGACAGTCTGACTCATTTTAATGACTCTTTTCTAGTTTCTGTATTCAGCTGATTTCACAAGTGTTTACAAACCAGCTTCTAAAGTTCCAGAATATTTTGGCAATTTTATGGACTAGAAGTACAAGTCTCCATTTTTCAGTGAAGTCTATGGGACTAGAACTTTTACTGGGACTTTATGAGATCTGAAATGGGCAGGTTCAGTGGACCACCACTGTGTTATTAGGCTTATTAAGTTGTCTCTAATGTACCCTGCAGCCTTTGCAATCTAGGAAAGAAACATCTGGCCCATGAAGGTTTCCATTTGTATCTATTTTGTTAACCACTTTAAGCAACTAAATAGAAAAATACATATATATAATGCAATATAAACAAAAGTAGGTAACACTAAAATAATTTGAGATCAAATTAGTCACAAAACTGTATAAAATACCACAATTATTACAAGCAGTAACCACTCAATAAGTTTATGCAGAATTAAGGATGAGAATAAAACTTATTTCTCTACTACTCCCCAATAATAGACTAGTATCCATACAGTAAAAATACCTATGTTAGTCCCTAAACAGACATTCGTTTATTTTGCCAGTGAGCTCATTCTGGTTCAAAGATGATTAATTACATTCCTAAAGTACTAGGTGCCATTAATTGTTGTCTGCTTCTCACTTACTTGATCTGGGCTTTGTCTTTCGCCAACAGAACTAAACAGCTTCAGGTATGGCACTCAGTGGTTAGCCAGAGAGGCTGAGAACACCTTGAGGAGCGCACACATTTGCTCACCATACGTGTGGGAAATGTCCCATCACCACTGCAGACATGCTCAGAGAGATGCCTGAAAGAGTAGAGCATTGCGTCATACCAATATTAATATTTACATGCATAGTCTCCCATCATGTGAGGCAGACTGAGCAGTTGTTTTTTTCTCTCATTAGCAAGGAATTATAGTAAATGGTAGTGGGAACAGTGACTTACATTTTGGAACGAGGTGGAATCAAATATAGATGGATAAAGCAGGTGAAAAAGGTCCTTGAAATGTTTGTTTCATCAAACTGACTGTAATGGAAACTTACAGTGAAAGGCTAAATTTAGGCACGTTGAATACATTCCAGGGAGTCCAGACTGCTGAAACACTCAGTATCTTATATTTTACTTGAAAAAATATTTCCTTCCACTTTATTTTTGCTGGTAGGCATTTATTCTAAGTTAGTTGTCCAAATTTTCTTCATAGCCATCTAAAACAAGAATATCCAGAGGGTAATTCAGCCACTGTCTTAGCCACCTGGATTCGGCTGAGTGAAATAGACCTCTAGAAGCTCCCATCTCTGCTGAGTATTGTGCAAACCTGGACAACTAGCTTGATTAATCAGCTAATTTAGAGGAAAACATGATGTCTAGAGTATATTTTATCACTCCAAGCTTTTTCCACAGTCTTAGGCAAAGCTCAGAAAAGGCAGTGGATGGATGGGAGGCTGCCTTACCCTGGAGATGAGGAGCTAGATTTTGCTGTGGTCCTGAGGACCTCAGAAGACATGGACACATTGTGGGTTGGTAAATGTAAAAAGATCTGTACATATACAGAAATGTGTAAAGTTAAATAATTGTATCAAAAGGAGATATTTCCTACGATTTAGAGTGAAATTTTAGAACTCTTTTTTAGTATCAGAGTCTCAATATGGCTCTCAAGCATGACATACAGAAATATCGTGCTGTGTTTTCTACCTGTATTGCTCTGTCATGTTTTTCATAAGAACAGTCTGTGATCTTGAAATCATAAATAGCACTGGGGTTAACAGGCATGAAATTTTTATTTAAGAAACCAAAGAGTAACGCTTTTCAGGGATCGCAAAACTGCCCGGGGTTCTGCGGGACAACTATCCAGCATCCTAGGTCAGGTAGACGGCCGCAGAGGAGCGGTGTCTCTTTGTCTATCTGTTTACCTAGGTATTGTCTTCGCAGTGGAGGGCAGAGCAGTCGTTCGTAATAAAGCAGGTAGAAGTAAAGAAGTGAGAACCGACTCACTGATAGCAACACCCAGACTTTATTCTCTTCAGGATGCGAGCTCTCAGAAAGACGTGGAGGGGGTGATTACACGGGGTTTTAAGGGGAAAGGAAAGGGGTAGTCAGAGGGGAAGAGTCCAGGGGTCTCATCAAATCACAGATTGATGTGGGATGATAGTTCTTCCATGAGTTTTAGGCAAAGGCAGAACATATTTGCATTAAACCAATTAATATAACAGAACAGTAGAAGTTTCTAGTAACTTTTGAGTAGTAAAACAATGTGATGAATATTAAAATAACAGAGGTGGAACAGAATCTTTAATTGACAGGGTTAAAACATAGCAGTGAGGGAATTTCCCCCAAGCATGCTGCCTCTATCTCCCTCAGATTTGCTGTCCTGGGAAGGAAAATCTGCCCAAGTTATTTCTCTAGTTCTCATGGAGACAGCTGGTTGGGTCACTGCTAAAAGAGAGAACAGGAATTGCTGGACAGTCCTGGACAAAGATGAGTTTTGCTGGCCAAAGCTAGAGGCAATGTGCATTTCCCTCTGCAAAAGAAATTACAGTGTGAAGTCAAACCTGTCAAGTTTACACAAGGATTACAGAAAACCAAAGTAGTCACCAGAACTCCTGGAAGAGATATATTTCCTTGAAAGTTTAATATTTATTTTAAAAAGTCAAGCCTTCTGTCTGGAGTACAACTATGTGAAAATGCCCAGCTAACTTGGCTGTCAGACTACATGAAATATTTGAGTGAAGGAAAGTAATAAATAATTGAACGGTCCTTAAGTCCTGAAATGTTAGAATTACTGGGAAACTAAATTCTGAGTAGCCATGAAAGTTATTGGGGTAGTCATTTTACATGACTATGGTGAAAACTGGAGTTAGATCTACGTGTATTACAGCTCTACATGTATTACAGATTTCAGCACATTAATATACACAAATAGAGAAGGAGACTCTGGCCTTAGTCCATGGATTTAAAAGGCTTGATTTGCTTATTTAGGCTGGGTTTTCCTAGAACAGACTGCAAGACATATATTTCCATTGTGAAATGAAATAAATACTCATGAGGTTTTCTTTTCACTTACAAACACATAATTTACAAATTCAATACCTGTCCACTAAGATTGATAGTGTCATGGGGAGTGGAATAGTTAAGGCTTACTGGCAATTCCTTAAATAAATATAAAAATGGCCTGGTGCTTGTATTTTCCTACTGAGAAAAACATGGGCTTTTCAGTGCTTAACCATTTTGTGAGTGTAAATACATGGCTGAGCAGTACTCACTATTTTTGAAATAAAGTTTACTCCATTTCTTGAGTGTGAAGTTTGGCAACTCCTGTTGAAGTCATCTCAGGCGGGGTTTTCATGGGGCCATTTCCTTCCTGACCGTTACACTGTGAGACAGCTGCCCCAAGCCCAGGGATGTGAAGTGTCCTAAATCACTGCTGCAAGGTTGGCCAGACCTCAGCCATTGGCCAGTATTTTATTTTGCTTAGGGAAAAAAGCTCTAAATACACAAGTACTGAACAAGAAGAATTGGAATCTTGGAGAGAGATGTCTCCCAGATAATAGACTGCAGGAACATAGAAAAGGTAGATATGTGATTTTCTCCACTTTCAGGAAATTATAAGAAACTACTCTCTTACATGTTCTCAGCTAATGTATTTAATATTGGTGGATTTTTTGCTGACTAGTTAAGGATATATTTGCTTAGACCAGAAATGATCTTTTTGAATTTGCTCATATCTAATGATTGGCAGGACAGCAGAGCTGTAACTGCATCTTGGAGACCTGTGCAACTGAGGACATACCAGGAGTCTCAGCTGCAGCTGCTGAGGTGCCATCCCAGTGTGCCCATCCCAACACACTTCCACTGCCCCAGCTATCAGCAGCCTGTGGGTGCAAGGGGGTGAAGACAGAGGAACAGAAGCCCCTGTGGAAAAGACAGAGAAAGAAAAGGCAGGAAAAGGTCTAACTCAGTTGTTTCCAGGTGAAATCTCTTTCCTTCTGCTCACAAAAGATGCCCTCCATACCCTTGCACTACCAAAGGTTTGAAACAAAAGCGAGGCAAGCACCTGGCAAAATGTAAAGCTCAACACTGTCATCGGGTTGTCTTTGAAGACTTAACATACAAAATTAGTACAATATTTGATGTGAATATCTCAGTAGTAAGGCTATTTTGGTGTTAAAATGTTGATGGTTGACTTTTGTTTTAATGACCCATGTATCTCATAGTTCAGAACTTCCTATCTCATGGCGGGGTTTTTTTCTGAAACTTGGTGACTTCTGAATTTTCTGCCTAAAAATCTTTGTCTTAGTTTTTCATTATGTACCTCTCTTTAAACTGCAGACAGACAAATGACATTCTTTCCAGTATTTTGATCTGAGGTAGGCAAACAGTAAAACACATTGGGGGGGNATAGCCAACCTAAAGCTCATCTCATTTAACAGATAGTAATAAACATCTTAGAAGTGATTGGCTTATTATGTACACTTTAAGCATCCACAGAAAGCAGCTTTCCATACCCACAGTAAGGTCATTAGTGAGGGAGAAGGGAGGGAGAGAATTAGCTGACAGCAAAACCATCTTTCCTGACCTGGAAGCTTTGTGTTCTGACATATTTTCCTCAAAATAAAATTCTCAGCAATGTAAGAAAGAAATATTATTTGCAACAGAAAAATAATGAAAGCAGAATACTAGCTTTGAGGAACTGACTAAATTTAGACCTACATAAGTGTAAATTTTGCTCCTAACATAAGAAGTTCAAAGAGATATATTGCTACTAGGTATGACAGCAAAAGTAATATTACCACTATGCTCCATTATCATTCTTTCCAAAATCAATATCAAAACAACCCAAGTCTAGACACATAAATGTCAAACTATTTAACAAGAAGCAGTTAGTGCAGAAAAAAACACTTAAATGGCAATTGAGGTAGTCTGATGGATCTTAAAGTAGCTTACCAGGATTTATGTAAGATAAAAACAGTTTAACTAAGCATGTAGAACAAAGCCTGGGGGCTTATGGCTAAGAACAATATTAGAAGAACATCTAAGCTCTTTATCGTACCTGTCAGGTCCTGGTACTTGGCTGTTCTGTCAAGGATGGAGGGCCTTCTAAATCTCCTCATTTTCATCTTGATTTTAGGTTTTAGGTTACTTAATAGAATTACCCTTCACCTATTACTCAAAAGATAGAGTACCCAGTTCACAAAAACACGTTTGAGCTAATCCTGCTACTCATATGAAATCTATCATTTTCAGAGTGCTTTCTCCACTTTTTACACATCATTCCCTATTGAGAACTGATAAGGAGGTTGTTACCAAGTAATATCCTCCCAGAAATGGAATTTTGGAGTGAGACAGGCAGTAGAAATTAACACTTAATTAACATACTAGAATGGCTAAACATTAAACTCATTTCAATCAAGGAATAAAAGGGATGTAAGAGCTCAAAAATACAGAGGCATTAGCTTAAACATGACCAAATATTTAGTTCCTAGATTCTAAAAATTATCTTTTAATTCAAGTTATTTTCTTTTGACTTTCAAATAGACTTATAAAAAAGAAAACTAAAAACAATTATTGGTTAGGTTGAGAAAAGAGTTTTACATGGTTCATAATTAATCTTTATTGGTTCACAGTTGATTATTTCTCCATGTGCAATCAAGAGCCATTTTGATTCTGACATGAATCAGTCTTTTTTCTGATGTAACCACAAAGGTTAACCCATCTGAAATGAAACACATTATTGCAGTGCTGAAAAACGCCCATACCTTCCATGTAAATAGAGCTAAAGGAGATTTTATTGTCTAAGACATCTTTCATTTCACAACCTTCAGCATAAGTCATTAACAGTCACTCAGGACATCAAGCCAAAGGTCTCAAGGTGTGGCACCAATCACTCTGATCCTCTGTGTCTGTTGTCTCCAAAAGCAGACAGTTCTCATCTCTACCCAAAATTGTTATGTGAGGCTTCAGGCTGACTTAGTGAGTAAAAACTTTTGTTAGATTTTGGGTATTCTTCAAACCCTACCACACAGCAAGAGCAAGAAATTTGCAGTGCATTTTTTAAGGGAACTAATAACTGTCTTGTATCTATCTCTCTGCCAGGGCACCGGCAACAGGATGAGAGGACACAGTTTTAAGCTGCACCAAGCTGCAATTCCTCACAGAAAGGGTGATTAGACATTGGAATGGGCTGCCCAGGGAGGTGGTGAGGTCACTGTCCCTGGAGGTGTTTAAGGAAAGACTGGACATGGCACTCAGTGCCGTGGTCTGGTTGGTAAGGTGGTGATTGGTGCACAGGTTGGATTTGATCTTAGAGGGCAAATCTTTTCCAACATTATTGATTCTCTGATTCTGAGTGATGATCATGTGATAACTAAGCAATGCCTGACATCAATTATCACAACAATCCCATTACGTTTGTGGGATAATTGCAGTCTTAATGTTAGGAAAGGATTTAAGGATTTTGCAATCATTGTATTGTCTCAAATATTGTATTCTGCTTAGAACACCCTGGCATGTTAAGCTGCAACTCACAATTTATGTCCCACTGTCTTCCTCAGCTGGTATGTGACTTCAAGGAGGAAAACAACTTGATTAAAATGGGATATACCAGCCTGTAGAACAGGATTTGAGTGTTATGCCCTGAGTGTTCTTACTGTGTGAATATCAGCTTATACTTGGACAAACAGACTTCAGACTTCCCCAAAATTCCATAAAACTGAACTCTTTGGCCCTAAAGGCAACTGCAAAGCCCCTGTATGGTTATTGTGTTAATCCAAGGAGGAGGATGCATCACACTGGAAAAGTAAGTTTGCAGCTTGTAGTTTAGGTCTTCCATTTCCAGTTATAGCCTTGTATGGAAAAATCCCCGAGCACAAGGAATAAGGGACTCTCCAATTCTCTTCTGGCAGTTTGGCTGGAGTCCCTTCATTAAGGCTCAATCACTCCTCTGTACCAAAGAGATGGGAGTGACATTAAAGACAACAATCACCCATCTTTTCTGCTTATCCCTGAGAAAATGTATGTGGATAACCACCCAGGCTGTTTGCTGCTTCCTCCTCTCCCCCATACCCTCAAATATTTCCATAACAGGACCTCAGCTGAGCAGGAAGCCATTACAGCAAGGAAGTGGGCTCCCATCTGCCTCAGCAGGTAAAGAAACACTCCTGCAAAAACAATGTGAGGTCTCACAGGGCTGGGAGGGTTAGGGGATGGAGAACAGCCATTTTCACTCTGACAAAGAAACTCTGACATAGTGAGTTGCTAAATTATCCCAATCTCCACCACATTGTGTTCAGGCTGTGATTTTCAATTCTGCCAAGAATTTTAATCACAAATCTTGAATCCTGTCACTTGCTTGTAAGAAAACTTGTAACTTTTAATCCACATATATTAGTTCTTGGCTAATCCCATGCATTTATTATCAGACCAAAGCTGTAATTTGCTTTATGCCCTGGTCTTCATGCTCCTCGAGAAGCTTGGCAGCTCAAGAGGCACCACCTTTGTGCCATGGCTTTGCATAGCCATGCGCTTTGACCACAAGCCACTTTGGGAAAACGCAGGATGTATAACTGATCATAAAAAGTCACAGACAAACAGCATGGGTGCACTTAGTGTCATCTAGAGACACAACTTGCTGAAGACAGAAGTTTAGAATTAGTGCTGGAAGTTAAATGTACTGGCTATTTCTAAGTGAAACCAATCCTTTAAACACTTAAGAACTTGCTTAATTTTCAGCATATGCCACAGACTTCAAAGAAGGGTCAAAGTCCAATAGTTTGAAGTAATGACAAGCAAGCAATTCACCAGAATATTGGCCAAAGAAGAAAAAATTATTATGGCAAGTGTTTTTAGGTGCTACTTTTACACTTAGCTTTCCAAGTTCCTGGCACGTGTGCAAAATTTCCATTTGAGACGACATGTAAAATTGCCTTTTTAGCATGAGATTCTGAAAAAACTAGAGGACACTGGTATATTTTATGTCCTTTCCAGTCTGATTAAGTATTTATTATTAAGATAATTATTCTGTGGCAACCAAACATGGCTGTTAAGCAATTATTCCTTAAAGAAATAACCGCCTGGAACAAAGTGTTGTTCTACCACGTCCACCACCAGGCCTGGTTTATATATGTAAACAAAACAATTTGTACTTAAAATATACCCAGACATGGTGTCACTGGTTTCTCCTCCCCTGCAAGGCTGACTTACAGGGCCTCAGGCTTAGGTTATTGCTCTGTGGACAGACACTTGTGTCAGAATGGGGTATTTGTGTCAGAGGGAGCAATGATACATTATCATCACTGTAAATGTAAGCCAGAATAAAGGGATCAGAACGACTGAAAACAGTAATTAAAATGTCTTTCCTTCTTGTATGTGGCAGTCATGATTTAACATCCAGGACAGAAACAAGCATGACTGTAACAGCAAAGGAGAGGTCAAGGAGTACACAAAATCATTTCCCGAGGTCACCAGTTTTATAACACACACACATCACATTCACCCTGTGCTTGCAGTCAGTGTCTGCTCCTTTATTTTTTTTTTACCTTTTATCATTTATTTGGTATAAGATTTTGAGCCAGCGATGTGGACAGAGGAAGGAGGAAGGAGGATGTGAAGAAAGCAAAGGCTGGTGCCAATTAAATATTGAAATAGCTCAAGGAAACAGCATAAGAAATGCTTGGGAAGTGCTTAAGAAAGCACTGCAAGAGGAAGGAGGAGTGAAGAGTCTGGAGATCTCTTGTGTGAGGGATCTATCACTCTAAATATCACTCTGGGTTACCTCCTTTTTCTGTATTAAAATAGTGTCTTTTAATCCCAAACACATTGTGTAAATGACTTTGACCTTGACACAAACCCTAGAGATAAAAAAATTTGTCATATTGTTGTATTTTTTTCCTGAAGTGACAATATCCTGAATGACAATCACTTTCCTTTGCAGTATGTTTTTTCCTGGGTAAATAGCCCTCTCTCCTCTGTTCCTTTTGATCTTAAAATGCTGAAGATAAATTCCATATGAAATTAGTAAAATTTCTAACGATTTCTTATGAAGAGTTTAGATGATAAATGCAATAAAATAATGACATACAAATTATTAACTAAATCTCATATTTCCTGTTAAACCATGGTACTCTAAAACTCCTGAAATATGACTAACTCATGTAAGTATCTTTGTTAAAAAACACTGACATTCCTTTGTCAATAAATCTGAGGGAAAAAATAAAAAACACACTAAAAAATTGGGCCACAAAGATTATCTGGAACCTCTCATTTAGGAGCCTTTTCATATCAATCACAGTCTCACTGTCCCCTCAGTGAGAGAGTAAAATGATGGCATATTTCACCTTTCCAGATGACCAGACCCCTTTGCTTTCAAGGCTGTCTAAGTGAGAATACATTGCAGCTGGTAGCACTATTGAGAACAGTTGGATAATCCTTCAATCTCAAGCCCTGACGGGGGAGCTTCAAAGCATTCGCTGTCTGTCTCTCATCCCCGCGTCGGCCGGTGCCGTGGGTGATGTGACAGCTCAGCAGATGCGCTGTAGGTGAGAACGTCTGTAGGTGGTCAGGGCGGGGTTCTGTCTTAGGGAACTGCTGCATGGATTTGTGTGCACACACACGTGTGTTCCTAAGGCATGGGGGGAGTGAAAATACGTGAAAGGTTCACTTGTTTTTACACCTATAGGTATGATAAGGGAAGATACAGCATTGGAACTCATTTCATTGTATCTCTGGTTGCGCATGGGCTGTTTTCACCTGGTGTCTAAAACAACAAGTGTAGCTGACATTGATAGGATTTCCAAATTTCCAAGTAATGATTTCATTGTTTAGAATAGTTTCCTGCTTGGGCAGAGCAGTTGGGCCAGATGACAGCCAGACATCCCTTCCAACCTCTGCGATTCAGTGGTTCTGGAACCCAAGTGACAGTGAGCTGTAAGGTTCACTTGGCTGAAATGTTAATATCTGTGTGAGTAGAATTTGGCATTTGTGTGAGTTCAACAGGCAGAATCTCCCCCAGTTCTGAACACCCATCGAGAGGGAGGAAGAGAGAGCATGGGCAAATCCACCTCTCCAGTGTGCCATTTCTTCTGATTTTCTCACGTTTAGAAATGCAAATAGTGTAACTGCATCCTACCAGAGCAAAATGAAACTCCTTAGAGATTTCATATAAGACACGCTCTTTGTAGGATTACCCTTGCAACAGTGGCAATACAGTGATGGTGACACATCTAGACCAGCAGTGTTTCTAAATAAAAGATATGATATCTGTTAACAGAGAAGCCCCTTCAAATTGTTCTCAGTATCTGCTATGTACAAGGCTGAATTTGTGATTTAAAGACAGCTCTTTTAGATCTCAATTACTTAGATAAACTCTAGTAAAACTCAGGAACTTCTTATAGAAGCTTGTACTGCTGAAAAAGGACCTAGGGTTTGGCATGCCACTTTGTATCTCAGTCCTCTCCTCTTCATAATTCTGGTGACTTCAGGAATGATATAATTTCTGAGATACGGGAGGCAAAATGGTAATAAGAAATTTAATTCTGCCTTTCATATAAATAATAAAATTGTTTGCACAAAAAAAACCCTAAACAAGCCAGAAACACCCCAGTAATTCCTATGCTTCCTGCTATTTCTTCCTTTGCAAGACATCAGGTGTGGTTTTTTTTCTATCAGCAATTGGTAAAAATGAGGTGATCATGGTAACCCTGATGCACACTAGGTCATTCTCACCACACCTTCTGGAGTGAAAATCCATGGGTGGTTCAGACACTTACTTGTGATACTGCTCAAAGAGGTGACACAGACACCCCTTCACATCTTAAAATGAAGCATAGCCTAGAGGAGAGCAAGTGTGCTCTTCCAGGAGTGTGGGGTATTCTCAGCAAATTTTACAAACTGCTGCTTGTAACTGTGAATCCCACTGAAGGAACAATGCCAGAAGTTCCCACTGACACTGAAAAAGAGGAACGGTACTGTCAATAATTTGTCCAATGAGATAAAAATCTTCAATCCTTTTTTTATTACTTCTAGATAAAGTGGTAAAAGTGCTAATTTTTTTTTTTTTTGTTATTGTTTTGGCACTGATACCAAAATTTAAAGTTAGGAGCTTCTTTTAAAGTGACAATGGTTTTGCAATTTTTCAAGTTTTCTTTTTCTCTAATAAATAGGGAGAAAAGAACCCCAAACAAAAAAGAAAGTGATTCCCTCCACCCCTGTGTCTCCAGAGGAAAAATACCAAAAAGAAGTAGAAAAAAGTCAAAAGAATTTCAATTATGCAACTGTTTGACATAACCAAATTGTTTTCTGGACTATTCATGAATAGAATAATAAGTCAAATTTGTTATTACAAATGATTCATGCACCCAATCTTTCATCTCACAATATCATAACCAGCAAGACCTCTGGTAATGCAGACAGATATGCTCCTTTATAATGCTTATTAAGCTAGCTAATTTCTACAGTTAGCAGCTTGTTAGAAATGCTCACAAACATCAGGCTTGAAAAAACATGGAAGAGTTAAGACTAGATTAGGAGTTGTCTCATCAGATTAGACTGCTCAAACAGTGAAGGAAAAAGGTTGGAATGAAAATGAAAATCTCCATGCAGATTGAATGAAATTAGGGCTAACCAGACAAAACAGGAAGCAAGGGAGCCGTCCAAGCCCTGCCTTGGTGCTAACTCCTCCAGCCGGAGCCCAGCACTCGTGCCCTGACCCTTCTCATCTGCCTGGGCAACACCTCTGGCTGGGAAAGTTCCCTGGCTGCAAATCCCTGGATGCTGAAAGAGTGTTCAGGGCATCATCACTGGGCTCTGCCAATTCCTTACACATCTCCAAGCATTTGATTTCGGTGTTTCCCCCACCTCACCATGAATCGATGTTAGTGCTGTGAATGCTGCTCATGCTTCTTAACAGCCACCGAAGAGTGAGAAGGCAGGAGTTTGGCAGTGACCCCAGAAGGCAGCTCCTGCAGCCTGGGGCAGTCTCCCAGTGAGGATGAGATGGACAGAGGGGTGTCATGAGGCTGTGAAGGGCTCTGGGGATACCAGCTCAAGCCCCACCAAAAGTCTGACTATTGCAAAATAAATGACACTGCAGCTGTGGACAAGCACTGGGCAGATACCTTGACTCTGGAAACTGTGACCAAATAAAATGCAGTCACAATCACCCAAGAAATTGTCTGTTGGCTTCAGAAGTTACATGAAAGTTAACAAATGTGATTTTACTTTACTGCTTTTCCCTCCTCTGCCCCAAGCACAAAGAACAAAATATAGGTATGTAGATCACCAGTTCATTTGAGAAATTATCTCTGCCAATTGATGAGTAGAGAAGTCTGTTACCATGCTGGAAACCTCTGCCCCAGTTCCTGCCTCTCCAAACACTTGTTTACACAACTGTTTGAAAAAGATTCTGGGACAAAGCACATCCCAGACAAACCCCAGCCAGCTCAAGTGTCAGGTTTGACTGTGCTTCAGATCAGTCTCAGGAGATGTGGTCTGGGTCTATCTCATCCCACCTGAACAGTGTCACCAGCAGGCCACTCATCTTCCCCAGCCGCATTCGGGGTTTCCCCTGGGACCTGATTGCTGTTCCAGCTCTGTTGATGAACAGTTCATTGTAGGTCACACCAGTGTCTTGCAATCCTTGCCCACAGCAGAAAAACTACAGGAGTCCCCCTTGGGAAAGTGTTTTACAACAAGGTTTGGCCTATTTGTCTTTGCTGGTGTTATTGACTAATTGCTTTCCACCCATATGATCACTAATTTATTTCTCTCTCTCAAACAGGCATTTATCTTCCATCTTCTAGTGGTTCAATGAGCCACAAGTTGGAAGGGAGTTTTCTGTGCACAGGAGGACTATAGATGAGCAGACACCCAGCTGTGGGTGGGGTTGAGATCCACAGATATGTTTCTTTCTAATATCTTCAGTTCATCATGAAAGCTGTAGCTGCATTTTTCCATCCTGTATTATAAATGTTCTTCTCTTATAATCCCCTTTCTACAGACCAAAATATAAGAGATTATTTTGCTATAGGATCGTATAAATATTATAGACATTGGCAAATAATCTCAAATGTGTTCTTTCACATCTTAAATGGGATTGTCTTAACAATTTAAAAAATGGCTATATTTAGATTTTGGATAAATGAACAAAATAATAAAGATGACTGTTTTTCATTCCACACATTCAGTAAATTGAGCTTATATGATAACTTTCATAGGATAAATGTTAGTTTAAATTATCTGCATTTGACCTTTAAGCTAGTATTAAAATGCTAAACCAATTTATGCTGTTAAAATGCATTGAACAAATTATATGACAATAACTCTTATACAATGTGAAGCAATTTTGATGATCTTTAAAGATAGTGGATGGTATTTATGATAACAGCTCTAAGCGCCTTTATATCACAGCTGTGGTGAGGCTTAATGTGGCAGGAACTGTCAGACTGGATCAATACATGCTTTTCAGGCTTCTTTTGGTGCCATAATCCAGCCCCTGCAAGAAGTGACCTCATGAGCTGCCTAAGCCCTTGTTGTTCTTGTTCTGTTTTGTTAATTGAAGAATATCGAGGCTTATGAAAATGACAAAGCTGAGCAAAAGCTAATTATGAAAGAAAAACAATAAAGCCAGGGGTGAGACTAGGTCAGCTTTCAGTGGGAGTCCAGAGTCTACTATATTTTTTCTGCCATCTGTCTGCTGGTGTTTGAGAGAAGAAACTAACATTTCTTGCATACTAAATTAGGGAGTAAAATCCAGCAAGTATTTCAGTTTTCCCAGAGAAGCCTTTGTTGTTTTGAAAAGAAAGCCATCCATTCACGAGCAGGAAGCTGTAGGTGACAACAAACAAGCTGCAGACAAATAAACCCCTTGTCTTTCCCATTTAGCTCTCTCTCATTTTACCTGTGCCCTCCTCCAGCTGCAGCTCTCCAAGTGCCTCTCGCAGCCGGGCACCAGGGCTGTGGGATCGGGCCCTTCAGCGACACAAAGGCAGCAGCACCTTGACTTATTCAATCTAACAAGGGCTGCAAGGACAACAAAAAGAAAAGCTTTTACCATGAAGGCGGAAACGTCCTCGGCAATGAAAGTGAACAGTGTTAGAAACCTCAAGGGAAAACATAACCTCACTGTTAAAATGAATTTTTACTTTAATTTAAAAGCCTTTTGTATGGAAGCGCCAGGGCAGGCAGCTTAGCACGTTCATCTGCTTAGGACTCAGTTGACTGTAAGCAAAAATATGACAGATTCCTAAACTGGTGTGTAAGAGATTGTCTAAGACCTGGACAGAGTCACCAAGAAACAGCTGCAGATAATTGCCTGGACCTTTTCTTAAATACTTTAGTAATATACTATAGATTATTAGCCATAAAATAAACCCTTTCTCCAGGATCCCAGTCCTTGAGCGAGTCTAATGCTCCAGCAGGAATTCTGTCCTTCTCTAAGTCTCAAGTTTAAATATCACAGCATTTTATCTTTCTTTGAAAAAGTTCTGCTACACCAAAGCCAGATGTATTTATTATTGGCTAGTAGCTCCTTATGCCTTTCATAGAAAAGTCTTGTGCTGAGTCCAGCTGTACATTATAGATTTGATATGCAGACACGAAATTAAAATATAAATGGACTATGTAAGTGACATGTGGTCAATGTTAATGTTAGAAAAACCTAGAAATGAGATTAGAAATCAAACCTATAGTGCCTTATAGTTTTCTAGAGGATGATTTCATGCTGCAGAAGTTTAGATGTATGTTTTTAAATGCAGGCTATAAATATTTTCAAGCAACCCATAGAAGATCATACAAACATATTCCAGAGCCATCTTTTCTACATCTGAAGCACTTGAATATAATGTCACTATTGGCATATGGACACAGCTTTCCTTTTCTTATCCTTAAAGTTAAGTGTACAAATGGAGTTTATTCTTTTCCTTAAACACAAAAAAATCACAGTAACAGAAGAGCAGTCCCAACAGCCAGGCAAATTTAACTGAAGATCTCCCAGTATCATATATATGGACAGGACAGTGCATTCCTACTCCATGTTATAAGCAAAATAATCTAGTATTGACGTATCATTACCAAAAGCCGCTTAATTTATGTTGATATACAAAGACAATCAGAAAGATATCTTAGATACAATAGGGTATTGAGTGCTGTCTAAGAACTTAGAAATCTTTGAGTCCCTTAAGGACCAAGCAAAGAAAGCTGACCCACAAAGGACTTTTGTTCACAAAGACTGAATATAGATATGTGGGTACAATTAAAACTCAGAACTGAGAAGTAAAACTTGTGGTTTAAAATTTGTTTTTTTTTTTTTTTTTCCAAAACCACTGGATTTTGCAGAGGATTTCTGCAAACTGAAGCAGCCATGGGAGCGGGCATTTGGGAATTTTTCCTGTGTGCAGTCCTTCTGGACAGGCTGGGTACACTCATCTTCAGAAGCTCTGGGCCTGATGGCTTCATAACCCCGAGAAAGAGAAAGGTGAGGATTTATATTAAAGAAAACACAATGGTAAACAGTAGGGTAGAACGAAAAAGCACAGACAGCAAAGCTACCAAACCCACCCAGGAAGAACTCCTGCTGTCTCAGTGCTGCCCTTTGTTTGGCAGTCCCAGCCCCTCTACTTGCAGGGTGTCATGGGGCATCCTCAGCATCACCCGGCTCAGGTTCCCCATGCAGGGTTCCGTGTGTGCTTGCGGGAATGCAGTCCCTGAAGGCATGAAGTCCGTGCAGGAATTCAGTCCATCTCTGCAGCTCTCTAGGACCAGCTGCAGAGGGAAACCTGGCCTTTGTGTTGTCTCAAACACGTGTCGCAAGTCTGAAGATGTCCAGGAGAGAGGAGCAGTGCCCATGACCCAGCTCTGCCTGAGCCTTTTCTGACTGTGACCTCAGAGCCTCCCCCTGGGATGTAGCTGCCAGCCCACCCCAGCCTGAACTGAATCTGGGGCTCCCCAAAACCTGCTTTCCCTCAGTGGCCCTGCAGTGGCAGCCCACCCCAGCCTCTGCGGGTTCCAGGGCCGGATCCTGGCTCACAGGCAGTTTTGTACCTGCATCTCGTGGTGAAGAATTCACTGGGGCTGGGGGCAAATCTGCTCCATCCTGTCTACGCTCGAGCAGCCCACCCACAGCAGCGCACCCACTCAGGAGGAGCAGGGTGGTCGTGTTTGGGTTTTGTGGGTTTTTTATATTCCCTCCTTTAAACCAACTGAGGGAAATGAAAAGGCTGAATTTGCTGCAGCACTGTCTTTCTTCCCCTATCTCCTTCTCTTCCCTATCCCTGCAGGGCTCCTTGCTGGGGATGGGCACTTGTGCCGGTGGAGTCCCCACAAGGCCCAGGCAACCTTGTCTAGGAGCTTTGGCCATGGCTAATTCACATTTTTGGGCAATCTCTCACTGCTTGTCTGCATCTCAAGACTGCAGGTTAAGAGCAGGCTCAGGCTCCAGTTTCCATCTACTGCCCCTCCAATGCAATCTGTCTGGGGGAGCCATTCTCCAGATGCTGGAGGAAACCATTGCGTTTTTTTGAAAGGATTAATATTTATTATGAATAATGCTGATTATTAGTAGGTTTGAAAGAGTCCAGTCATTAATTGAATACTTTTTTCCTAGACTTTGCTCAAATTCAGAGCTCTTCCAAATAACTCAAGTAACAGTGGTGTTTGTTTCCCACTATTCATGAGCTGAAGAGAAATTACTTCCAATCTAAACACATCTTTAATCTACAAGCAAATATTGCTGCATGAATCCAACACTGGTAACATCTTTTTCCAACATGACAGGAACTGAACCCAGACAGGATTTTTTTTTCCTGTGCTTATTAAAAAATCCTTTGAAGCTGGTGGTGACCCCTGAGAAAGTTTATGCAGAATAGCCATGCTTGAGGAAATCACATTAGTGTCTGAAAAAGAGACACATTTTAATTCCACTCCCTTTATCTTTGAGGAAAGAAAGCAGTGGACAATAACCGACAACATGAGACAATGGAAGTGCTTTAAATTGGTAAGTCAAAGCTCTTTTTTTTTTTATGCAACAAATAGCCAAATGCATCAATTAAGGAAGCTCCAGGAAGGAGCAGAAAAGAGCATTAAACAGAGAACACCAGGAGGGATAAAGCAACATGTTAAGGCATCTAAAGAACGACAGAGGAAAAGAAGTGTCAAATGAAATATACTTAGTGATGTGAAACGTACAGTCACCCTACATTGCTTTGCATTATAAAAACTAGAAGATGGCCAAAAAGGAATTTAAGATCATGTAAAATGGAATGGAATGTATAAAGAACAGGAATTCCTGAAGCATGAAAAAGCAGCCTGCCAAAAGAAGCCCAATACACACAGTTATATTGAGCATACTGGATTTGTTGGGTTCTTTCTCCTTGGTGCACACACTCACACCAAAATTTAAAGCCTGTGTTCCGCACCTGATCCTGGATCCGGATTCTTTGTGCACTGCAATCAGCAGGCCCCCTCCAGCACTGAGAGCAGACCTTAGAGCGCTCTTCTGCACAGCTCGGGGTCATTTACCCAGGAGTGCCCCAGTGACCCCGCCCATTTCTAATCCCACTGCCTGACCTACCTAAGGTGACACTGCAGCGTCCAGCAGCCTCACACAGGTACAGAGTCCAGGACAAAGGACAAACACCTTGGTAGTTTATGGCTCTGTTTTTTCCTTAACACAGAGCTGTTAGAAATGCACCACATAGTGACCTTCTGGAACCCATTTTCTCCTGATGGTCATACTGCTTGACCAATCCACTGCTTGCATAAGAATATTTAGTTACATATATATGTGTAATGCTATATTGATTTATGAATGTGTAATACATACTCAAAAAGCACTGGAAATTATATGTAGTGGTGGAGGTATATATTCTTAGTCTAACTCCAACATTCTGGACTATATGCTATAATAAAATCACTGCAGTACTTATTAAAATGAATTGTATTCTCTTTTGTGTGCAGCTTTAAATAGCTTTTCATGATTTAAAGCAAGATTTTTTTCCTCTGTAGACATCAAGAAAGAGATACAGCATGGTCAAATATTTTAATATAGTCACAGTAATTTTTATTTCCTTTTTGAAGCCACGCTCCATGCACAGAGCAGAGTTGCAGCAAACTGCTTTCCTAGTCTGTCTGCACTGTATTATTCATATGTAAAACCAGAACACCAGCCAGGCCTCTCTGAGCAGAACTTTGCTGTCTTTGGCTGACTGCTATGTACATTGCAGGCTATCTAAGCTCCCTCTGCAGCCAGTGAAATCACCTGCAGAGGACAAGTCCTCCACCATCTTCTAGGCAATTATTTTTGGTCCACTGACTGCAAAGAGAGCCTAAACAGCTCTCTCAAGTCTGACACCTAACTTCTGCAAACCAATGGCTAAGCAAGACAAAGTCCTGCCTTCCTGTAAGGGCCTGTTTGAGCACAGACAAGAGCAAAGAATGACTACTAGGAGGGAAAGTGAGAATGCACACACTGCACATGTGCATCTATACAGCAAACATTTTTATAATGTTTTATGTGGGAAATATAACCATGAGAAACAGATGTTCCTCTCAGATGTGCCTTCAACTTCTCATGCCCTTATCCCATCAAGGATTATTTTTTTTCAGGGAAGTAACAAAGGTGGATAATAAATCATTTTTCAGTAACTGGCAAAGAAATGAGGATTTGTAAAGCTGAATTTGCACTGGTTTTCTGCCTGTGGAGCCCTGCTGATGTCAGGACCACTTGGCCTGGTTATAAACAAAGGATCTGGGTTTTAAAAATTGATGCTTGGCTCATACACTTTCACACAAGAGTATTTTTCTTCATGATCCTGAAGGTTGTGTTTGTGCTTTAAACCTCTCCAGCAAATTATAACAGCAGCCACCAACTGCAGAAAAAGAGGAGAAAGCTGGTTATTGTTTTCTGTCTTTTAACCTCTTCCTCATACACAAAAGCAGGAGGATGGAGCATTATTCAGAGCTGGTTATTACAAGGTAAATGCTTACAAGTAGAGATGTACCAAGACAAAATAAGTGCATTTGTAAAGTGCTTGTGGCTATGCCACAAACAAAGCACTTGCCTTTTACACAAGTAACCCTTCATAGTGCATTTGCTCGCCGTGTCTCATGAGAGCAGCAGCACTGTGAGCCATACCTTCCCATGACTTTATTATCAGTAATCTTTGTTAGCCTGTCTCTCTCCATCCTCGATGTCAAAGTTACAATGTGCACAAAGCTGCCAGCCTCCCAAGTCACACCTGGCCCTCAGAACATATCACACCTATGTGCTCATATTTAAACTGGCTTCTTGTCACATTTTTGCCTGGACTTTCAAAATGCTCTTTCCAATCTATGAAGCTTAGCACAGAATCACCATTTTTGTTCAGCAAACCATTTCTGCCTTTCTGCCCTTTTGCTCTTTAACAGTTCTTGGCAAAGGTCATCTGGGTTCAAATCTTCCCAAATTACACCATAAACTATAATCTCCTTTTTATTTCCAAATTTTAGAAATAGGAGAAAGAAGAGATAGGCAGCTTCAAAACCATATTGTAAGTTCAGGTGCAAATTCTGTAATAAGTTACTTTTTTAATATCACAGGCTCCAAGCCCCAAATTACATTTTGCAACCTGGGATCAATTCATAGGACCTCAAACCTGCAGCTCTGGACCTGAACTTGGAAACTGTTTAAAATATTTTGTTTAGACACATTAGCAGAATTTAAAAGTTTCTATAAATGCAGTCAAGACCTCTCTGGATAAATGTAACCCTGTGGGGTTGTTTGAGGTTGGGACTAGGTAAAGGTCTTTTTAAGTATAGTGCAACTGGAATATATCTTTCTCCACATGTAAAAGAAGTTTTGAAAAAAAAAAAGTTATGCTTTTTTTCCTGCTGAACGGTCTTTAAAGTAATCATCAATATTAGTATCAGTATTTTCCAGTGTACTTGCTGAATACAGACAGAGTTTCAGTTGTATATATTTTAAGTTTTTCTGTGCCTTGCCAACATCAGGCACTTGGTCGGCATGTGGGAATTTTCTATGGAAACAATTATTTCTTCAAGGGACTCTATGATTTCTTCAAGACCAGAAACAGGAATGGAAATATTATGCTGTGCTAATGTCTTTGCCCCTGTGCATGAGAGGGCAAAAGTAGGAAACCAAGCAAGAAACAGCAATGGTCTATTATTTATCTCCTGAAAGATCACCATGCATCAGGACACAGCTTGTGGATGCTGAAGTGTTGTCCCTCCTTGGAATGCTTTGGGAGGGTTTGGGGGTTTGCTTGGTTTACTTTCTCTGAGACAGAGCACGGGAGTGCTGGGAGCACCAAGAAACCGCTGGCTGGAATTAATCTCCAAAAATCTTCTTTTCTTGCTGTTTTCCACTTTGTCCATCCCCACTTGGGCAGAAGGATGTTGCAGCAGACTGGCTTTGCCAGGTCACATGCAGTTTAGCCCCCAGATTCTGCAGACCAAGATGCGAACTGGCGAATCACCAAGAGTGGGCGGGTCATTTATAACTGTGGCCATTGCTCCTTTGACAGTGTCCTGCCCCAGTTCTGGAACCGGTACACAGAACTGGGCGACTCGAAGAAACTTCCAACTGGCCAGAACTTCCTGGTGCCCCATAAAAAAATTCTACTTGGTTCCTAAGAAAAAAACTCCATACCACTGAGGTTTTATCAAAATCCACCACACACATCAGCAGTGCCTGTTACACAAATGATAACTCCAAACACCTGGCTAAGTTCCTGGAACCAAGATCTGACCCTAAAACATGGGCCCATATTGCTTTGCTGCAACAGAAGAATTTTCAACTACCTTTGAGCAACTGGAGGGGAGAAAAAGGAATAAATACCCTCCTACAAATTCAGATTCATTCGAACCAAAGTCAAAACTTTCAAATTTTAAAGGTGATAAGGACAGGCTATGAGTGGTCTGTCACTTATTGTGGTAGACAGAAACCACATGTTTCTCTGAGCTCCAAGACTGCTTCTCTGCTCATTCTTCTGGCTCTGGACTAACAGCAAAAAAATTGAGGGAAGCCAAGATCACAAATTTTCCTTTCTCATCAGATTTGAGTCCTTTTAGTGGAGGAATATAGTGTTTTGCTAATCAGAGCTCTTGACAATCTCTGTAATCTTCAGAACTGGAATTTCAATGATTAAGAAAAGTGTGCTCAAAAATAATCAGGCACTCAATAATTTATGCACTTCATCTCCGAAACACAAACATATTCAACTTAGAATTTAAAGCAACACTTCACATCTTTAACAACTGTCATGTAATATGCACATATTTCTCCCATTTTCCCTCGAAAAGCAGGTTGTGTCAATGCTGTGTGCACTCTTGTGGAAATGAACTGTGAGGACAAAGTATAGAACTGATAAGATTTTGCTTTGCCTCACATCTTTTTGGAGCTGCAGAATGACATGAAAACCAGCTCTCTGATAAGGGAAATGATTAGCGTTCTTCTGAATTCAACAGAAATACATGAGCAGGACCCAGGAAGGTTTGTTTGATTTTCAAACTATACATATAAAGAGGAGGCTGTCAATTGATAATGGGCAGTGCTCATGTTGGTGTTTAAATAAACAGTTTAAATAAACAATTTAAATAAAATGGTGAACACAGGACGGTAAATCAAATTATTAACCATCAATGAAAAGGTCAAAGTTCTACTGCCACTAAGTGCCAGGTACATACTTAAAAGGCCAACAAGATGACTCTGCTTTCAAAAATAAAAAAAAAAAAAA
>VYZT01053002.1:34124-52682 GCA_013400735.1 Pomatostomus ruficeps
AAAAAAAAAAAAAGAAAAATACTTAGACTGTGCAAACAGAGCTTGTAGTAGCATTAATATCATCTGGTTTTGCAGTTTGAACATGTTCTGCTCAATTTCCTATACTAAAGATAGTTTATGGGCCTTAACCAATGATGTATGGTCAGCATCCAGTGCACTTCATGACAGCAGATACCTGGCAGGTTCTGCATCTGCCACTGGAGATGCCCAGCTGATTCCTTTGATCTCCTCCTTTTGTGCTCAGGCCATGTCCTTTGGAGGGCAGGTCTGTGTTACTCTACACCTATATCTGTTTTCCATTTAAGTTAGGCAGCATTGCTTTATAGAAAGGTTCTTTTTTTCAGAGTTTCGTAGGCCCCCAGGATATCTCAGTTCACAGAGGAAAGGAATATCCTGCTTTTGCTGCTTTCCAAATCCGTTCCCATTCAAACCATTTTTTCCTCAGTTGTAATTAATTATTGGGGGACTCTGTGCACACTGTATCCTCCTAAACAGCTCTGCTTCACAAAAAACACACTACTCCGAAAAGGCCCTCTCCTCTTTATCTGGTGTGAATTACTGCTAAGGAGGTCACAGAGGGGGGAAGAAAGAAGAGGGATATGGGATATTTTGCTACTCTGAAGAAGTAGCTTGTGAAGAAAATGCTTTTCTCCACTGCTTGGGATGACTGGGGAGCCTGGTGGACCCTGGTTTTTTGATGCTCATGTGAACATGGTAATCCCTGAGGGCTGGTTGTGCTTAATTCATCCTGCAATAAATTTGCTACTGATGGTGCAGATTTTGTCCTTCCCTCCCCACTGCCCTCAACAAAGCGGGGAAAATTACTCAATTAATTGCCTGGCAGTTGCAGAGGCTGCCTGGCAAGGGGGTGCTGCCCTTGTGCACCAAACTAGGGATATAAATTCTTCCCTGTGAGCGGAGCGTATTACGGCTGTGTGCTTTGAGGCAGGGAAGTGCATGCATGCATGTAATAGGCAGCTGATCATTCCCATGACAGCTGCTGCGGGGGGAGCGCGAAAGGTGTGCCCATCGCGCCGTGCCGCCGCTGCCTGCGTGTGACCCCGGGAGGGAGTCACGCAGGCGACCCTGCGCCCAGGGGATTTCTCAGCCCATGACTTGCTCTCAAATGAGGACTTCCTCCGCTGGGTGCTTATATTCAAGGCGGCGAGTCATGTGCTCTGTTAATTTGAACGGTGGGATTCACCAGATCCGCAATGGACGGCTGTTTAAAAACACAGTGTGCTTCCAGCTTTGGAACATAGGGGAGCTATCATTTTGTTTTTAGCTCTTTGGCAGAAGAAATCTGTGCATGAGGATGAGCAGGTTAGATTTGACTGGGTAATTACATATTATTGTGCATGAATAGAAATGTAACTGCTAATGACAGTTGTGGTGTGCTCCAAAATATTTGGGATTAAACACGTTTGGTTTTACACACCAGATGCACATAAATATTTGTAAACGTTTGTATGCTTTTAGTCCATCTGAGCAATTTATTCAGTATTACACATGCAAAACAGTAATTCTCAAGACTTCATGCTCCTGTAACCACCAACCTGAAAAGACTGTAAAACACAAAGGTGTCTACCACCAATTCCCCTCCCCACTCCTTCCTCTCCTCCTTTACTCAGAGATGAAAATAAATACTTTGACCTCTAAATTAAGCAGTGCAAAGCAACTTTTAGCATTGAGCTCAGCTTCTCAGGGACTTGGGCAGATATGTCCATGCCACTGGTTCAACTGCAAAACCAGGCAATTGCTATAAGATTCTGAGCTCATTGTGCCAATAACAAATGGGAAAACAGTCATACTTATCTTTACAACTGTTGTGTGGGGGCAGTTAAGTTTAGGAGTTCTTGAACCTACAGCTGAGTTTAAAACCATGTTGGCCCTTTCTGGTTTGGAATTAATGTTTTCCATTCATTTTGGGGTGGATGAGCTTTCTCTCTACTGTCACTGTGATAATTTTCCTGACCCATTTCTGTGGGGAATGTTGTCAAAAGGCTTTTCACATTTTCTCTGGGCTAAAGCTGCAAAATAAAGCTGTACAAAATACTTGCCATACAATTCTATAATTAGTAAAAAACTAAAGGATTTTCTCGTCATTCCAAAAACTGTTTTTGAAGGACAGATGGAAGAAGAATTTTTGTGAGAAATGGTAGCTGACACAGAAGCTTTTTAGATGTCTCCAATTAAGTTGAATTTGGCTTAACAAATTCCATTTTGGAATCATTGTAACTCTGAAAGTGAGGCCCCAGATATAGCAGAAATATACTAAATCCTATTTTTTTTTTTTGAAACATAAAGCATAGAGGTACATGGCTTCATTGCTAACCAGTACTTGCTAAAAAACTACATACTAAGGAAAACAGTGTCCTGTTTGGTAAGTTATACAGTCTCACTTTCTCGTTTCAAATAGTAATATTCCTACACAATTTCTTGCTTTTTTTGGTACTGCTACAATTTCAAATTCACTGGGAGCTGGATCTGAGTTGGTGGAAATGCTCCCAGTATAGAAAGACTTGGTCTGTGCTCATGATATGATTTGAAACAAGATGCGGCACGTAGGTTTTTAATTTCATTTGTACTCATTAAAGCATAAACAGATGGCTCATTCGCTGTATCTCGGCACACAAGATGGATGTTTAAGTTGTTCTGGGAGTAGGGAAATTAGGCAAATAATATCAGCCCTAAGTGAATACCCATTTTGGAAAGGAGACTTCTATATCTAAGAAATTCCAATTTTCACTTTAAGGTTTGGGCGCTTAAGTTGTTGTGGCCCTGTTTCAAAATGGAAAAGAAGAGGTGTGGGATTTGGAATTGTTGCAGTACAAAACCCACTCAGCCTATTCAATGGAGTTTATTTATATTTCATGAAGGTGAACAAAAGCGCTCTGGAAAAGGCAACAAGAGCACACCATGGGAGGAAGGCAAACCTGGCAGAGGTCGTTGTTCTGCCTCATGGCCTTCATCCAAATTTCCTACTTCCCTGGCTCCTCCTGTGCCATTTGGAGATGAGCAGACCTTCATTCCCTTCATGGACCTTTCCAGTGGTTTTCAGTGCCCGTCTCCAGGTGTATTTCAACAAGGACTCAGAGGAGACATATCTCTCTTTACATGGCTTTTGGTGTAAAGCTTTCCAGGGGTTTCAGCAGGCTCCGAGATGGGCTCTTGGAGCTGGTACTACTCATTTTTCAGTCAGTAGCAATCCTGTCTTTCATTTCAATGATTCAGAAAATAAAGCCCTTAAAGCAGAAATTGCCAGAGTATATTGAATGCAGAACCATCCTTTTAGTGTTCTTTCTTATTCACTACGATAAACAATGCCATTTAATATAATTTCCAAATCTCAATTTAGGAGGAAAAAAATATCTCATTTAGCTGTTACTCTCCCTCACAATGGAAAGCTGCCTCAGAGCATGTTACATTTCAGAGGAGCCTGTGAGATTTTGTTTTAATGGGAAGCTAAATTAAATGTTTAAATTTTAAATCAACAACAGAACATGTTCAAAGAGCTATATTTATAGGATTTAAGTGAAAAATGCTCTGGCATCACTTTTAAATAATGCTGGCAAGCACGGGAGGAAAGAACACCACTCACTGATTCTTTGCATGGCTTAGTCCACAGCCTTATCCAAGGCTCATGTATAATGTGAGTTGTTGGCTGTGATACTTTGGTTGTAGTGCTAGTGGAATGCACTGTAGGCAAAGGCTCATGATGTTAAACAAAGTGGACAAAAGGCTTTTACAGAATAATAAAAATAACAAGTCGCCATTTATGACTTAAAGTTAAATGTTCTCAGTGAAGACATTACCCAGTAAATAACTCTGTGGGAAAACCTTTAAAATATAAATGCCCTGGCAAGATGGGGAAAGCACTGAGGGTGATAGAAGTGCTTAAAGTCAAAAAGGTGAAAAAAGACTTTGTGTCTTGCTCAAATCTCAGAGCTCTTTGCTGAATTACTTTGCTTGCGGCTCTCAGTTCTAGTTCAGCTTATGCAGGCAGGGAAGCAGAGTCCCACTTTCAAGTGTGCTGAAATTATGCTGGGATTTTATGTTCAACTAAAAGAATACTGAGCTTGTGTTTCCACGGCAAACATGCAGAAAATGGCTCAGAAGTAGAGAAAAATATAGGCAGACTGTGGGCAAAGGAGCAGAAAGGAAACTGTGAATGAGAAATTAATGACAGAAACTGCTCAGTGCAGCCTAATTTTTTAGTAATATTCCAGGTTTAGTGAGAAACATTGCCAGAAGGCTCAGACTGAGGCAAAGCTCAGGGTGAATTGTCTGATCCCCAAAAGAATCCTGTGAGGACAAATATCTGCAATCAGCTGAAGAAGGCTGCACCAGGCTTTATATATCTGATCAGAGGTATCTCAAGCCATTGCCAACAAGTATTTGTAGCTATCCTGTATTTCCTACAGCTATTTGTATTCCTGTATCCCTGTTTACTACTGGTGTACCAAAAAAAAAAAAAAAAGGCAGTACAAACCCGTGTGAATGGTTTAACCTGAATTAAGTGATGTGCTGACACAGAGTTGACTGTCCTCACTAAGAGGCCAAGGTATGCAAAATATTTTAGGAGAAGATTTGAAAACATTTATGTTTGGAAAAATTTAAAGTGAGCCCAGTTTGTTCTGTGACATTTTTTATTGTTGTTATTATCTTTTTCTACAATTTTTATCAAAAACCTTCAACAAAGACCAATTAGGATTCTTTTAATTACCACTAAAATGCACTGTTGTGGAAAAATACTAAAAGTTAAAAGTGAATTAAACAGCAGGAGACAACCTGGTGGGGGAAAAGGAGGTTTTGATGATATTGTCAATTTTTAAGTAATAGGTGTTTTGCTTTTATAAGAAATGGAAACCAAAAATTACCTTATTGAGATTAGTCTGTGAGATTAGTCTGTGGACACTTCTCAGTGCTTCATTCTTTTTCAACAGTGCTAACTAAGGCTATAACATTCTTATCTCACCTTTAGCCATGAGATCTCTAGGTTTCCAACAGAAGTGTGTGCCTCTGCAGCATTATTCTCCATGGCAGGAGTACTTGGTTTGTTCACTGTCTGATTTGGTTGTAGAGGAAAGGTTTTGCCAGAAGAAAACAGTGGACCTGAATGCACACCCAGTTCTCAGTCTGCCATCACTTTTTTAAACCATATATTCCATGCTGTAAAATGGCTGCATGTCCCACTTCTGCCTCATTGAGAGGAGCTTCAATGTCACCTCCAGGACAGAAGCAGTACAAGCCATCAAGCCAGCCACAGAGGACCAGTACTGACATTTATGTCTGCCCCCTTTGGGGTTAGGCTGGGAAGATAATTTTACCTCTACAAACGCATTTAAGAATGTGAAAAAATATTCTTTCTAAACTCTGTGTGTAGGTGTGAGTGGTGGAGAGGATGAGGGAATACAAACTATTTTCTATTATGGTAATGATATTCTATAACATTATTTTAAAAAGAAATAAATAATATTCTTCCTTGCTATAAGTGTTTCACTCTAAACTAAAAATTGTTTACTGGGCATTGGGATTTCCTTCAGAAATATGGGATCTATACAATGATATTTCTGGTTGCATTCCTCATGGAATACAAGATGTACATCCTGATGTTCCTGATTGCCAGGCTTTGGAAATCTGGGACACTGGGACCCCTAGCTGTATAACCAGCCTGCCAGGGAAAGGAGATGATGGCTGATTTCAGAAAGGTGGCAGAAAATAACTAAGGCGGGTTTTGTTAGGATTATAACCTTGCCACAGGTTTGGACCAATTGGAGCAATGTTCTGAAGGGAAAGCATCCCTTAGGCCCCCAGGTGAGTCTGGGTGGCTCAGGGGATGTCAACATGGACCCATACTCTGTAATCCCCTTCATTCCTCCCCACAGCATGGGTTGGTGATGCTGGTACCTAAGCTGCAGCTGCACCAAGTCCAGCTTGTTCTGAGCACAAACTCAGTAAGTCTGAACTTGATGGAGACATGCCCCTAAGGACCTTTTTCAGAGGTGCTACTCAGCACTGGCATTTTCCCCAGCCAGCTGTTGAGAATTTTTTCAAGCTACACACAAAGGTTCATTAGGGAAATGCATTTATTAGATTAATGTGGAGATCATCTCTAATTAAAGATTGCATTTCTTTCTTCAACCTCCCTGTGGTTCTGTTCCATAAACTTTTCACCATTTCTTTTCTTGGTGTTGTTTTCTGCCTGTGCCCATCTGCAGCAGTAGCTCTGAGGTTCCTGTGTTGTGTCACAGGTTCTACATCCCCAACACAAGGGCAGGACCCGAGGTTGCTGTAACCCAGGCTATCTGTAATGAGTTTGATCATCCTAAATCTGAAGCCTGTGATGAAGATTGAGAGGCACTAAACTGATCTTCCAAAGATGCACCTTGTACTGGCCACGGTGCATCAGTACAAGGCTCCTTTGCTACATGAAATTTGGGGTTCAAAAGCAGGAAAAGTGAAACCAGAAGGCTCCAAATGATCAAATACCCAGTGTGGAGACTTGAGCAGAGAAACACAGAAATGACACAGGGAACGTGCAAGTACTCAGAAGCACGGCTGCTGAGAGAGGAGGGTCACGTAGGAATGGTGATGTCTGCTTCTGTCATTCACATCACAGCACTGCTACCCACAGGGATGGTGTTTAATTCGAAGATCACCTTCACTAAACCATCTCATACAGAAAATGTCACAAGGTAAATTGAACAGCTAGACATATAACCAGACAGAATAGCACACTAAAATAATTAAATACAGGCAGCCCCAGGATGCTCCCTGTTTAATGTAGAATGCTAATTGGTGTTCGAATACCACACGGTGTGTATGGAAGAAAGACAGTGTAACTAATGTACCTGTATGTTGTGTGTAATAATACAGCATGAGACCTTGAGGGTACATCCTCCCCTGAGGATTTCACACTGCCAGCAGCTGATACCAATAACAACAAAGGAATGAATTTCCCCTGATATTTTCCTGACATATTCTATCCCGGTTCCTGTTTCAGTGCAAGCTGTGTGAAGCTTTAAGAGTGACATGGTGCACTGGAATTAAATGTAACTCATAAAGTACACATTTTAGTAGTAAAAACCCAGCTGATAGAATTGTGATACCAGATTAGAAATCCATGATTGCTTGCTTTCATCCAGTTGATTTGAAAAACTTAAACAACCTTTTCTCTATGAAAAACAATTTTCCTATTATGATTTTATGATACTTCCATTTTTAACAGCTAGTTTTCTGACTTCAAAGTACAGGGAGGAAAATTTGTGTTAACTTAAAAATACTGTCAAGTTCTTCTTTTAGAAGAAATTGATAAATAGACTAATTTTCACATGTTTGCCTCAAAGTAGCTTGATGACAAACCCCATAATTATTCTTTTTTTGTTGTTGTAAGTATACTTAACTGGTAACTAATAAAATGTATTGAGGCAAAAGATACTTTTTATATATTCATTATATATTCAGTACAAGACAAGATATTTTAACTCAGTTGTGGAAGACATTTGCACCAAAAACGTAGGATTTAAAAGCACTCCTAAAACAAACTCCAACCGTCCAAAAGCAAAACAAAAAATGAAAGACTAACTGCAATACGCTCTTGCATGCAAATATTGTGCCCTGAGCATTGATTATGCATGTTGAATGGTGTTATCCCTGCTCTTGACAAACAGTATTCCACTGTTCTTTAACTAGATAAATGGAGCATTTATGAAGTAGATTCTCTATGAGTGTGAATAGGTAAAAAACCATGTCCATATGCATATGGATATATTTGAGATGGTGCTCTTTTAAAAAAAAAGTATCTTAGAATTATAGACATCTATAAACATAGTAAAATACTTATTGTCATGCATAGTGACATTATATCAGAAACTGTATTCTGCAGAATGATATTTGCTCTGTCTTCCTCCTACGAGATTTTCAATGAGTGACCAGAAATCCATTTTGCATCCCTAAGATTCATTTCATTTGACACTAAGGACAGGTGTTTTGCTGCTCCCACTTGTAGAAGGAAAGAAAAGTGAGATAAAATAGTGGCTTATGTACTTAGGTTAATCCCAGGCTGGATTGCAAAACTATTACATGATACACTGGTTCACAGAAGGGCTGAGTTTGTCAGGGACCTCTGGAGATCATCAAGTCCAAGTCCATCACCAAGTCCATCCAATCCTGAAGGCTGGGATAACTACAGCACGCTGCCCTGGACCATGTCTAGTCAGGTTTTGAATATGTCCAAGGAGAGGGACTCCACAACCTCTTTGGGCAACCTGTAACAGTATTTGATGAAATTTTTTTTACATTTAAATGGAATTTCATGTGTTTCAGTTTGTGCTTCTTGCTACACTAGATACCACTGAGAAAAGTCTCTTTCCCTCTTCTTTATTCCCTTTTCTTCTTCAATTTTCAAATTGAGTGTTATCAGACAGCTATGAAGCTGAACTTCAAGTGCAGTGAGTGCAGAAGGTTGGTTCCTGTAAACTAAAAATGAAAATTCTTTGAGCTGGCCTCCTCCAGTTTAGCACCATGTGTAATTAATTTCCTCTAATTCTGTTGTAATTGCTCATTTATTCATGAAAGAAAGAAAAGAGAAAAGACAGGAAAAGAAAGGAAAAATGGAGAAGAGAAGAGTGAAGATGAAGGCAGAAGCCCCCTTGAATGACTTCACAGAAGGAATGTTTTGTTGTCTTTAAAAACAAAAAGTCTTCAAAGGTCTGGCAAGTCTCACTTCCTATGTAAGAAGCTTCCTTTGACCATGGCGAGAGCTCTGCCCAGACGGCTTTCAGGCTCAGGTGGAAAACCCTAAGTACCAAAATACTCAAAGATATTTTGCTACCTGGTTCCCGCCAATATCAAGGGGAGCTGGGTACACACAGGACATGATTTGGACCTAAAGCAGCTGATACCACCTACAACAGTGTTTTCAGTGGTATCTATTACCAGCAACTCAGTATGCCTCAGCTGCAGGGCATCCTGGCCCCCTTGAAAAAGTCTGGTGTTTCATTTCAGTACTGGTGGTTTGGGATGTTCCAAATCCCACATTTGTTCCTTACAGCAAAAATAATAGTAGTTCAAAAGGAACTACTTCTGGTGCTTTCAGCAACCTGGTCTAGTGGAAGGTGTCCCTGCCCACGACAGGGAGCTGAGACTACATCACTCTAAGCTCCCTACCAACCCAAACCATTCTATGGCTTTTATGATTTCTGTGAACTATCCCTTCGTCATTAATTTATGACATCTCTCATTTTTACGTCCTGACTGCTAAAGCATTTTCAGCTGGCAAATGTTGGTAGCAGCTAGAAACAGAAAATGCTGACTGGAAGGCCTTGCGCTATAGGGACGAGAAGAGATTCAAGTATGTTTATTCTAACAAATAACAATTATTGTTTTAAACTCTTTATTTACTGAATAAAATAGCAATGCCCAATAGGCATTTTAGGAACTGGCAACAATAGTTATAATCCGATTCCAAAAACTCAGAACAACTTGTATTCTCATTGAAACAATAACAATTTTCATAATGGATAGGCCTGTCGAGTAGAAAGGAAAAGAATAATTCAAATAATGATTATTACAATATGCGCCAGTTATGCACAGACAATGTCACATACATAAATTCCCTTCCAGTCTGTTCACAGCTATTCCCTTTGGTGCTATCATTACATGATAAATTCTGTTTACATTCCTCTAGTTGAAATCCTTTTATTGAAAACTCCCAAAACACAATACGATGCTTTCTGGAGATCCTTCAAAAGAAAAGATTATGGCAGATTCTTTGCACTAGCATGTTTACTAGGTCAAACACCAGAAAAACACTAACAATTTTGAGGGTGACCTCATTTCTCCCTGTAGCAGGGAAAACAGAGAGGGAGGGACCGAACTCTTCTCCCTGGTATCCAGTGACGGGACATGTGGCAATGGCCCAAAGCTGCACCAGGGAAGGTTTAGGCTGGACAGCAGGAAGCCCTTCTATCCTGAGAGGCTGACCGAACCCTGCAACAGGCTTCTTAGGGAGGGGGTCAACGCCCCAGGCCTGTCTGTTCTTAGCAGGCATTTGGACAAAGCCTTTAACAGCGTACTCTACCCTCAGGCCAGCCCTGAATTGGTCAGCCAGTGGGACTAGGTGGTTATTTTAAGCCCCTTCCAACAGAAATATTATTTTTTGTTCTATACTCTTGAATGTTTCATGCAGTAGGCATGCATTAGAAGAGAAAATCCTCTTCCCAGTCATTTTCCATCAAGGATGGGAAAAAAAGGACCTTTTGTGTATGCATCTGTTGACCTGGCTAAGTCACCACAGCAAGGGATGACATGCAACTTCCCAGTCACCACCTGATTCCCCTTGCCATGTCTTACTCCAAGTCAGGATTGACTTAAAGATGCTTAAGTGAAGGATTTACCAAGCACACACACCTAGAACATTGCTGGATGCTTTGTGCTACCTAACACGTCCTTCTGAAGAGCAGCCAGCCTACCCCACTGGAAATTTCTGTGCCTGAAATGACAATAATTCCCTGTGTTTGAACATTCCAGGTCTGCTCCAACAGACCAAAACTGGAAAACTCTTTTCAGTTCACCTCCAAAAGTCTGACAGATTTTGCCTGCCTAGGATATATTCTGCATATTAATGATCACAGTTTATCAGCTGATTTATTAACAATTCACATTGCTGCGAGAAAGAGTGAGAGAATGAGGACTCACAGGCAACACTCTCCAAAGAGATTTAAAACTCATAGCACACGAAGTAGACGCAAATAGCTGTTCACACAGTTATACTCCTCATCAGCCAGATCCAAAGCCAAGAATGCCATCCACATGACTTCATCTACATAAATTTCCTTTAGGAAAAGAAAATCCATGATCTTTACTGAAGACAATGAGTGTTCTTGTCTTTCAATTGAACTTAGTATAAGCATCTCAGATATCTTTCAGTTACGAGAGTAAAAAACATGCAGAAATAAAAGTGGCCAAGAATCAGGTAAAAGACCTTATTTCCCCATCAATTGTGTGCTGTGGTCACATTGATTGAAAAGTGAAGGTGTTAATTTCAAGCCAATATATATTGAGATTAAAATTTCATTATATATAGAAGTTATGTGCAGATGTCTGAAAGAAAACACAAGAGATTTTGCTCTGAAATGTGAATAAATTACTTAAAATACTTGACCTCAGTGATACTTGACCTCAGTGTGCTAGATATTTTTAATCTACATGTAAGGGGTTTTTTGCCCTTGCCTTCAGCCACAAGGTCAATGGTTGTTTTTTTTATGAAGCAGGAAATACACAGGAAAAGGTAACTTTGAAGTATATGTGCAGTGAAATATTTGGCCTAACAAATGCTATGCTTGATTGCTTATGGATAGAAAATAATAAAAAAATATAAAATATCCCCTAAGAGAAAGGAATTTCAATGTGCTGCAAAAATATGTTGTGCTCATTTTTTTGCTTTCTCTTTCACCATTCTGATTTCTATTACACACTTAAAATATTTAGAAGTTCTTCCCTGAAGGACTTTCTGGTTTCTTTAACTTTCATAACTTCTAGAACTTTGGAACTTTCTCCTGCTATTGAACAGCATCATGTAATAAAGCATATGTGTTTCAGCTGTCACTGGTAGTTACATCAGGCTCTGTGTGACTTGTGCATTATGTTCATTCTTTTTATTTATTCTAAAGGGACATTTACAGATTTGGAAGGAGGTAATTTCACTTATCTTATCTTTATTCCCTCTAGTTAGTAACCTGGTGGGTAAAAAAATCACTGTTCACTGTGACAGAGATGAGAATCAGTTTGAAGCTGAAATTTACAGCACAGAAAACTGAGGAAAATCTACACAGAAAGAGGCTGCTAAGTGGCAGTGTTGCAGGGCCCCATCATAGTATCAGCTGGAGTCAACGCTGCGAGTAGATCCAGTTTCAACAGCAGATTTCAATATTGTTTTCTACCACAGAATACTGTTGTTGCCGTGTATTGACAAAAAGATGAAGTTCAACAGCACAACTTTGCAGAACAAAGCAGAGAAATGTACAGGCTGTTTTGTACGTGAGTTTTTAAGAATCTTATCATTTTCATTATAATATAACCACTAAAAATACTTGTTCTTCACAGTTTTAGAAGTGTTGTCTGATTCTTTGCTAAATAATTCCACAATTCAATTAATTTTCCTTGTAGAATTCAACCCCTTGTCCAGCCTTTATTTGCTTGTTTTTAAAAGAAAATGTTCCTGTTCTCCTGTATGTGTCTTGTGTAACTCCCCTCAAATCAAAGGGAATTATCTGTGCTCTTCAGGGAGATAAATTGACCATGAGCCTTGCAAACCACAAAACTAGGGAAAGGAAAAGTAATAGCCCATGCTTAAGATAATATCTGCAGTTGTGCAAAATGCTCTGTGAATTCCATCTCATATTATAGTACCATTTTAATAAAGATGGATGTCTTGCAGAAAATTCCACTTAGACAATCATCTTGGCATTCAGAGATCAGAGGAAAGATCTCTACTTAATACCACTGGGGAAATTGACCCAGTAACTCTCTTTAGCTGCTGTTTAAATACTCAGAAGTCTGCTGGAATGGGAGTCCTCCTTCTCTGCATCAAAGCTCCCACCTGGGCTGTAGGCATTAGCTTTTTCCCCATGAAAACCAGGGAGCAGGAGGTGATTGGTGGTTACTCAGAGAATGTGTCAGCTGGAAGAACATGGAGCTTTGCAGCTCACAAGTCAGGAGTGCACCCAAAAGCTGACTCTGGAGACTACCACAGCACCATTTCTGTGCCGTGCAGGTCCTCAGAGCGCAGCTGAATTGATCATCTTTAGCAGTTCTTAATCCCAGAAATGCTTAACTTTGCTTGACACTTCCATGTTAGACCAGCAAGTACCTCAGCTGGTCAGGCCTGGGAGCCTTGTGTGGAAATACATTTCAGTCTGTACAGGCAGCTGTTAGAGACCAGAGATGGGGAGGTGTGTGGGATTTCATGGCACAGAACTCACGGTATTGGGCCTTGTTACGTTAGGACTTGTGTCCTGCAATGGATATGGGGTTTGGCATATCCTGAGCAAATTCACACACAGCCAGGACTGAGATCAGTACCAAAGGCAGCAGCTGTGGGCACAGTCCCTTAGAAACCTCTCTAGAAAAGCTTACCTTCACCAAATTGCTCTAGTCCATGGAGTGACAAATTAAGGATGGAGAATCTTCTTACCCTGAGGAAATCCAAGTCCACTTTTTGACAAAAGGAGGCAAACTTCCAGGTGGTTGCCTGGGCCGGGTGGCAGGACAGTCACTATCAACCCTCCTACTGATGTAAAACCATTGTTTTCTCCGGTGTGCAAAACTCAAAGCATCAGCAGGAGGGGAAGCTAAAGGGAATTGGACTGCACAGACTCATGGCTTTGGTACTCAGCTGGAAAGATGGAACTGGGCTCTGCTCCCAGTACTATTCCCATTTACAGTGCTAGAATGTAGCCAGCACTCCAGAGCAGCTGGAAAACCACCAAAGGACCAGAGATCAAGGGCAAGAGGACAAAATATTCGGTATTTCTCTTCCATGTTAGGTCCATGCCACTGAATTATAGAAACAATTACTCCCACTTGGTCTTCTCTTGGTTTGGTGAGAGCTGTTTTAAATTTAGGGTACCTTAAAAATAGTATCAATGAAGGAGGAAGAGGTCTTCAACCCAAATGGTTAAACAGGAGTGGGAAGGTGAACATGGGTTGACATGGCTCCTTGTCTTTGTGAATTCAAATTACCACTGGAGATGTAAGAAATTGTACACATTTTCCATTTCCCAGGCACATATTCAAACACTTCCATGCAAATACCTGCATCCTTAGATGAAAAAAACATTTACCAATCTGAGTGGGTACCAAAGGTGAATCTTGCTCAATTACATACCTAGAGTCACAAGATGAGCTGATGTTTCGAATGGATAAAAGCTACACATCATATTGAATCAGAAGCTTGAACTCCCTCAAGAAAGAGATATGAAACACCACTCCAGCTTTTTTGTTCTACTGATAAGCCTTTAGCCCTTTGGAGACATCTGATTATTAATCAATCATGCAGGAGAGAAAGGTACTTTAGTTTTCCCTGCTATAACTCTGCTCCTACTAAACTGTCTCACCTGCTGGGTTATTGCAAAGAAAATTACTTTCTGCAATGCAGTGTCTATCTATGAGTAAATCAGGGAGAAAATACGCCTTCACTCACCATCAGGAATATTCAAGATACACTTGAAAATAGTTGATTTTCTGTAATCTGTATCCTATTTCTTGTCACTTTCTCTAGAAGAAATAAATTCTGCAGTCTTCTGTGATTATGAACTTCTGCTGTGCCACAAAATTGACATGGAAGGGAGCCCTGGCATCTACAGAATCCTGCCATTGCCCATCATTCATGCACCTGCACTTGAAGTGGAGCTCTGCTGCAATTGCACTTGCTTTGTAGATCTAAATACACTGCATATGCAAGGCAGGGGGTTGTGACACACCACAAACTTCTCTAATTTTTGCTGTATTTTGCCAGCTGTGGTCAACAGGACACCCTTTAAGTAGTGAATTCTGGATTCTGGTTTCAGGCCACTATATCTGTGAAGAGATGGTTTACTACTCCTCATCCTTCAACATGAACTTTGTTGATTCCAGTCAATGAACTTGCAGCAATTTGACAGGCAGAAACTGACCTGTTAGACAAGCTTGTTCTGTCAGACAAACACCAGCTGGAGATCACTGGATTATGTCAGGTATTTTATTAATTTAAAAAAATACTACAGTAAGCTATGGACATATGGATATAAACTGATCTGAAGTGAATAGATTGCAGACAAAATTCTTCTCTCATCTGGAGTAGATTCATTGGCTTCAGTGGAGCTATTCTGGATTTACAGTGATGTAATTTGGAACAACATCTGGCTTCAGATATATAAGAAGGGCTCATTGTAATGGTTTATATCACTGACTACTTATTGCATACTTTTGCTACGCTTTTCTTAGCTCTGACTAGCTACACATTACTTGTGGTTTTACATCTTTCTCCTGTATTTCATGTAAAAACCTGTAAAAGCCTTGCAGAATGGGGAAAGACTATATTTCCTGCAGGTCACCACTGTGTGGCCTCTCTCATAATTTAGTTAAAAACACAATGTACAATTATTTTGCCTTTTTATTTTGATATTGCATTATAGAAGGCCGACATATGAAAAGTCCTCTCTGTTGTGTTGGCTCTTCACAGAGTGAGCAAGCCAGTGGCATTTACCTGGAAAACACCTTTTAATTTGTGTGGTTTTCCCATAGAGTCTCCTCTCGTCTTTGGCCAATAGTATGCTGTGCTGACAGGGATCCATTCGAGTCACCTTAGCACAGGTTTGTTATTATTCCATTATGAATAAATAAATCCAGGGCAGAACCTGTCTCCTCTCAAACCTGTGGCCAGGCGGTCTCTCTTTATCCAAGGCAATACGCACTCAGAGTCACTGCAGGGTGAAAGGCAGAGGCAGGCTGAGGTAGGCTGAAAGGCACTGTCTGCCCTCACCCTGTGGATATCTTCAGCATGTTCTTTTTCCATTGCAAGGCTCTCAGCATCACTTTGTGTGCACCCTGGCCATGAGCTCTGAATACAATCTACTCTGCCGTCAGAATCTGCTAATGGGATGTTTTGCATTTTAATGGAAGAGTGTTAAATAAAACTACAAGACAACGGGGAATAAATATGCAAACACACCAAATACCATTTAGAAATCAACATTTGCTATTTTACCACACATGCAACTGTGGTTTTCTGTTATGCAAAACTATAGCATCTGAGCTTCTAATGGCAAAGCTGTACTTTGCAAATATGTTGGGAAATACTCACACGTGTTTCTGTTTAATCTTATGACACTTGTTTTTCCAGCTTGAAAATTTAATTCAAATATTATACTTCACTTAATTAATGTTAGATATGTAATAAATATATTGTTTTAAACCAAGTAGCAACAAGGTCAACTGTGGTAGCCAAAAGCAATATTTGCATCATTTGCATTTCTTTGAACTCCTAATTACATGGCACTTGCTTCAATAAAAACGAATATTACAGTTGACTTTATTTACTCTACTTCATTACATCTGGCTTCCTTTTAGATATTTTTTTCCCAAATCTACTCACAGAGAATATATAAGTTATATACCATTATCTTTTTTTTTTAAAGGCAGCTCCATCCATCATAATGGATTACAAATTTATCACCTTGAATCAATTTCTGTTCACAAGTTCAAAAGGAAATATAAGTGCTTGAGGGCCCAGAAATATTTATTGTACATGTGGATATTATTAAAGTTTATTGAAATCCTTAACCAATAAGAATTGTTTCTGTTTTGTTTTGCAACACGTACAGCACTAATGCTAAAAAGCCAACACCTTTATTGTCTAAAAACTAACTTGGCAATGCAGCATTGATTTTGAGGACTACTGATTCTGACTAGACATACTAACGTATTTATGCAAGCATTCATTTAATTAAGACATGACAACCTCAGCTTGACTAATTTAGTGAAAATTTGTTTTGACATAGTTTCTTGCATAACATTTTCCCATGATGACGTCTATTTTCAAGTAAAAAATACTTCTGCTAGCAACATCGACGGTAATTCACTCAGACTCTTTGCGTTGTAATAGAGCAGAGAGAGAAAATGGAAACTTAAGATTCCTGAGAGTCTTGGTTTAAGACTTAGTGACAAGACTACATCTGGTATCAATAGGGTTCTTTGGGATCTTGACCACATCTTTCATAAAGTGGTGAGTTCCGCCAAAAGGACACATCTTGCTGGCTGCTAACTACAACCTCCAAAATGCCGAGCCCGCGCAGGGGAAGAATGCAGTAATGCTCTGCTGGAGGGAGAAAACGAAACTACAACTCTAATTACATTTTTATTAGTGGTGTTAATGGGAAGTTGAGCTCTTAAAGCCCATAGTGAGACATGCTTTCTTTGAAATTGTATAGTACCGTGTCAGGAGTTAAGATGAGAGGTTTGTTGGTTGGGGGGTTTTTCCCCCTCCTTTTGGACTAATTTCTTGCTATACTAAATTCATTAAACCCTTGGAAATATTTCCCTTTCAAAGAAAAAGATTTGCAGCCTCAGAAGGAAAAAAGGAGCTGAGTTGTTGTGGGCAGACAGACATACAGGACAGGGAAATCAGACGTGACTGTTCAGTGGGTGAGGAACCCACCGTGAGCGCTGCCGACAGAGCTGTGAGGCAGCAGCCCAGGTGCAGATTTCACTGCTTCAGATACAACATTTGTTGTGTTACACAGCGTGACATCTTGGTGTCTAATGAGTTTCCACTGGGACTTAAGAGGGCAGCTTTGTTTTTTTCCTTTTAATATAAAGAAACCCAGGCAGTCTTCTGCAAGGAGTCATATATTTCAGGAAAAAGATGAATATTACATGATTTCTCGTGTTTGGAAGTAGTGTTCTATCACAGGGCTACCTGTGAAAGAATTTTACTTGAAAGCAGAGATGTCTCAAAATGAGAAGCAGATTTATATGACTAATGAAGATTAAGATGAGATTTCACACAGTCTTACCAGTGACTTTAGCTGTTTCCACATTAAAGAGTCAATGTGATGCCAGCTTTGTAAAAAATTTTCATCTCAAATATATATACCCCCAGAAAAGGGGTTTGCTTTATTCCAAGGAACTTTAGACAGATGAATCCAATGTAAGTGATGTATAATGATATTTAATTTGGGACTTTTAAGTTCCAGTAAGAACGTTTCATGTGGCTTTCTTAGCAGGAGCAGACTTAAATCTGATTTAACTGGCCAGAGTGGATTTTTTCATCTGAAATCATCTTTTACTTCCATAAAGTGGCAATCATAACTCCTGCTCCATTTGTCAAACACATTAGGATGTGACCATAAAGACATTTCAATGTATGAATTGTTATGAATCAGAATGTCCCCATGCCTTTGACACTTGCATTAAAATAGAGATGATGGTTCATTGTCTGTGATGCTGGGGCATATTAACCTTACTCAGTGGAAGGGCTGGGGGAAATTACTGGTTACACAAAGTTTCCTTTCCTCTCATCATAAAAGTGCAGCCTGCCTTGTTTTACATCAGGTTTGTGCTGTGAAACTTGTCTAAAATAGTTGTGTCAGAACATGGAAAACCCCTTACCATCACCTTTCAGCCCAGCTCCTGGTAGGACGGAGCCTGAGCAAAAGAGTGCATCCAGACTGGTGTCTGACTGGAGGAGAAGTCATTCCACCAGAAGAAAACTGCACCTGAAAAGACACTGCCCCTGCCCTGGCTCCATCAACAAACCTGAATGGCACAGGTTTGGTAGTAAAGTCAAGACATTGAGCCAACAGAAAAATCCAGGACTTGATGTCGCTCAAAGATGCCCCTTTGCTATTTCACACACTGTTTTATATCTATTCTGCTGGGTTGCACACCCTGCCAGTTTTAGTTCCATGCTTCCATTTGGTTTTAGTGAATAGCTGAACATTAAAAAAAAAAAAAAAAAAGAAAAAACCTTCTTATGGAGCTGGCAAAAAAGACTTGCACCAAGTAGTGCCTATG
>VYZT01053002.1:68455-78858 GCA_013400735.1 Pomatostomus ruficeps
AAAAAAAAAAAAAAAAAAAAAATCATTCTTATAAGGCTAGGCATTTTTTCTTCTTTATACTGAAAATATTTCTACATTTCTGTTTCAAAACACAAGTTCAAGATCAACTATTTCTGGCTCATCTGTAATCTCCTAAATCATGGATTTCTTTGCTATTTCCTTTTCTCCTCTTTCTGACGAGTTAATGAAGAATTTAATTAGGTGCCTTCAAAATTGCGGGCCTCATGGGAAAGGGAACAGATATACCCTTTCAACAACATATTATACTTAAACCACTGAAGATGACACATTCTGTGGTCTTGGTTGACCAAGTTTTTGACTTCAGCTGTTGTAGGATTAAACATTATATGCTTACCCTTGTCCCAAAGACATGCACAGTTTTTTACTCCCTTATAAAAGTCGTATGAAGTTAATCAAGATTTACTGTTTAGTGACAGTAGAAGTGAGAATATATGGGGGGAGAGTGGGGGTCCAAAAAAAGTGACAATGCATCCCTCTCAAAAACCCTCTCAAAATATGTTGAAGAAGTAAGAAAGTAGGGTGGGGAAATAAAGTCATAATGAACTTGTTTAGCCACACAAGTGATGAAGAACAGAGAAACCAAGGCTCTTTCCCGGGGCTGTGTGAATACCATTCATTTACTGATGCTATTTAGCCAGATCCCTTAGAGGATGCACAAAGTTTTCAGAGTTCAAGCCCCTACATTGTATCACTGATTAAAATAGGAGGGGTACATTATAAAAACACTCCATAAAACTCTGCCATTTCATTTCTTTGCCAACATTTTGTTTCAGATCAATGTTATTTGAAGTGAAAGATCCCAACATCTCTGCAAAATAAGGCTTCTTGACAGTATAGGAAAATCAGTTAGCATTTAAAATTTCACTTCTTCACCTCCACAGTTTCTTCTCAAAAGTAGGACATGAGTTTTGTCTGACTGAAACAGGACTGGAGCTGGTGAAAATTATTTCCCACTCCTAGAGTAATTATAGCAGTTTTAGTGGTGGCCTTTTAAGATGAAACTTAAATAATGCAGGAGAGAACAGAGACAATGACATAATTTATAAACACGCTGTGATTCGTACACACTGACTCAATGGTACAGTGGGATGCAGTCATGATTCTCTTATCCCTAGGAATATTTTTATTACAGCTTAATTCAAGAACTATTCCCTCTACTTGAAGTCAAAAGAGTTAACTGGGTGTAAATCTCCCAGGAATAAATGGAATTGAAACAGTGCCCCTTGGAAAAAGACCAAAACAGCTTTCCCAGAAAGAAAAAAAATTAAATCCTATGAGTACCCGATAACTTTGTGAACAAATTGCAGATTTGAGCCAAAAAGACATTAAAAACAACAGAACTTTGCCTGAATTCAGCTTGCTTTGAATTAAGTTTTTAATTATCTGTGCCTTCAATTACATATTTAAACACTATTTATAACTGGAAAGAGTAAAGAAAAAAGAGCAAGATTGGGAATTTTTGTTCTGTAGCAGTCTTTCTTTTCTAGCTGCAGTTAGCCATCAGATCTGTCATATGTCATTTTTCAGCTCATTAGGTGGGATTTTGGCAATTTCTGTGTACAGTAAGAGGTATTGAGCAGTTGAAGCTGGGAAGGTCAAATATTAAGCGCAATGTCATCATCCCTAATAGCTTCCAAGGAAAAATTCTTGCATAATTGTTTAATGCCATGAGCTGCCCATAGTGGGACACACTCATTTTTGCCAATTTCCATTAACTCTTGAGGCTCACAGCCAGAAGCTGTAGGAGCAAAGGAACAAACTCAAATTGGATCAAGCTGGTGTTTTGCTGCTATTCCTGCTGCCCCATATTAATTTAATGAGACTCTCCAGCAATGAGGAGAAGCCTCAGAGAGTGGTGCAGCACATGATCCAGTAACACAGCAGAATACACTTCCTCTTGCAGCCAGAGAGGGTAAATTGTGCACAGGGCACTGCTCTATCAGTGTTTGCATGCTTTGGCCCTAAATCACCAACAACTGGCATGTGCATTTTGCTCAGGCGAGTCCCCAAGAGACCAACAGCACTGCTCATGGGTAAGAGACATGAACATCACTGAGAGTAGCACGGGGGCCTCCTTTGGACCAATATCTGCACCGGCAAACGTGGGAGCGAACCCTTCCCTGCTGCAGACCAGCCTGCTCCTAGTGCTGGCTGTGGGATGCTCTGGCACTTCGCATATCATGCCAACAGCCAGGAGAAGAAAGGCTTTCAAAAGTATCACAAAGTACTGCTTCACAATCCCAACTGTTTCTTTTAATGTGCTGCTTCGTGGTAAAGTTGTTTCAAGAAAATTCATCATTTTTTTCTGAGAACATTTCAATGCTGAAGGCAGAACTGACTTTCAAGACTCATCAGTATAAAGTAATTAACTGGAGTAACTCAAGTAGAATAGATTGTCCCAGGAAAGCTCTCTGGTGTGCATGTGTAGATGCTCCACTCCAGAATAAGTGAGTTGTAGTCCCGATTCCCAGTGTGTGCAGAAGCCTAAGGGAAATTACTCTGCAACAATTTAGTCTCTTTTTTAGCCTTGGCCTTAAACTGCTCTCATTAAATCAGTACTAGAAAAAACACGGTTTTCTTTTAGTAGAATATTTAAGTTCCAATAAAGCAAATTGATGGTTTATCAATTAGTTTTACTTTATATTGAAATAACAAATCATGGTTGAGGGACAGAAATTAACAGCAAAAGAGCAATAATTTTTTAAACCACTGAAAATAGATAGATGACAATATCCTTTGTCTTGCACTTGCTAACTGTGTGTACACAGATTTTTACATGAGTTCAGCTGATCCACAGTGTCATAATTTGGTTGCAAAGCTGGTGCCCCAGACTCTACACATATTTTTGCAATAAATTAAAATTTGCAATTGAAAATTCATATTTATATTACAACAACACATCTCTCATTCTAGACCAAATACATACCAATGCTACATTTTAAAAATATTTTACTTACATATAAATGATATTTATAAACTGTACATGTAAGTAATCATACACAAATAATATCAATGTTGCAAAACTCCTGCAGTTTCAAAAAAGAACATTTTTACACATAGCCAAGAAGTTAAATGTCTCTTTTTTGATCAAAATATACTTTTTCCCTTTAAAAATGATACCATCAATCTAGCCACAGAAACACTTGAGCCTAACAAACTCCCAAAAATTCTGGGTTTGAAAACAAAATCCATCTGTAAGACTGAAGAGGGAATTGCATTTTCTGTGTTAGGTTTTACCTTCCCCAGAAGGATTCTTTCAGTAGAAGAAGACTAAATTCTCTCAAGGTGTTAGATCTCAGTTTTCTGCTGTTCTCTGTAGAAATTTATGAACCTCTATCACTGATCTTCTGGATACAGAAACACCTGCATTCATAGGCAGAAGCAGGGAGGTCCCTTTTTAGAGAATAACTTCCGTAAACACACTTCCATCCAATTTTCTGCATCCAAAAGAAATAAACTATACAAACCCTAAATTCTAGCCAGTGAGAAACCAACATAGAGTTCACTGTGGATTTCATTGGGGCCAAAGATTTTACTTTCAGATTCTCTCTGATTTCTAGTTTATAATAAATAATGTGGCATTTTTTGATATTTTTCTATGTCACAAAGTAAGAGAAGTAGATGATGATGAGACTGGTGGCCCTGAGTCCACAGCAGGAGCCGTGTACACATCTGAGCAGGAATGCAGAGGTTGTCATGACTGGAGAGAATATGTTGTTAGCGTTTCTCATTTCCAGATCAGCCTTTGGATAGGTGATGTGGTAGCAAGTAGAGTTAACACCAGGGATTTGTCCTCAGTGTGGGCCAGGCAATAAGATCAGAGCTGTGCTGGATGCAGAGCTGGATGCACATATCCTTCTGTGAACACACACAGTATCGTGACACAGTTCGAGGAAGAAAACTAGAATATATCACTGAACTTATAAAATTGCCAAGCAAAACAAAATAACTTTTTTTTGCGATACCTTAGAACTGTAAACACACTAAGTTCTACCATTATCAGAGGAAGAGAGGACCAAAATGAATATTAATTTAACCATTCCCACTCAAGGCAAGTCTGTATCTGAATGAAGAGCAATTTTTTTTGGTTGCTTTGCTTGAAAAAATGTAACAACTGCTTTATTTGTTGAAGAAGCATAATTAAGAGCAGATAAAAATCAGGAAAATATTTCTTGCATTCTTTCAAATAGAACAAAATGTGCCTGCAACTGTGAGCTGAAAAGGAGCTGTCTTTCTGTTTGTTAAAGAGAAACTAAAGATGCATTGTACAACCTTATCTATATCCACCCCAGGTGTCACATAATCCTGTTAAAAACAGGGAGGCTTATTTTATTCAGCTCTTCCCAACAAAACTGCAGTGTCTTACACATAAATGAGCAAGTACCTTTGCACAGTCCATTTTTACAATTTAGGTAATAACAGCATACCCCCATAAATAGCTGTGAAGACAAAACAATTTTAGCATGAAAGGATAGTCGTATAATCCCAAAGGAGTAAGAATTACAGGAAAAACTTGGCCCACATGACATTCATCTTCTCAAGAGGCACACTTAGATGATACTGAAGAGAAACAACAAAAAAACCCTGTGATATAAATAATGCACTGGCCATTGCATTTCCAAGGTGTTCTAAAATATGAAGTTAAATAGGAAGCTGCATCACTGAATTTATCTCTTCGTACCTGTTCCCACAGCGCCATGGCACAAATCTTGTAGACAAGCTTAGAAAGAAACGGTTATAATGCCCAAAACTGTGATCATGGGTTCTGAAGGTACTTGTTTTACACTTTTCTACACAATGATTGCAGAGCATGTGATCCAAGGAGACATTGCTCCCAGCTGTAATGCACACAACCCTGCCCGCCACGGCTTTACACGGAAATGCTTAGCGAGAGTAACAGGTTAACAAAGCATTGGCAAATGGCTTCTTTGTTCACACTGTTGCAAAAATAGGCAGACAGGGAAACTGGGGCAGGGGGCTGGTTTCAACTCTGTAACACATAAAACAATTCCTCATTAATTAATTCAGTCATTAGTAGCAGTTTCCCTGAGGGTAGTGTAACCTGAACAGGATATCACAATTACAGCAGTCGTTCCTTTTTTAAGCTTGTTGGCATTTGACATGAAGACTTTATCAAAAAAGACATCCCTGTTCAGCAAACTCTTAAGCAGCTCTTCCCGACTTCCTTTATACATTGACTCTCATTTATTCTCCTGGTAGGCGAGATCTGTAAGGGCATCAAAAGTGATTGTACCTCTTCCTTTTCAATACATATAAGACTTCTGTTACTGTAGAATTGACATGCCTACCTACCAAAACATCGAGTATGTATTCTCCCAAATCTTGGATTAAGGAATCTTGATTTAATAGCTAAATTTTCCAAAGTAGTTAGACATCTAAAATGGGAAATACTTAAATGTTTTTTAAATTCTGATTGCACGACTGTTGTCTTGAGTTTTACAGTTTTTAATGTTTTCTCTTTGTTGTAATACTTTTTTACGCATGCTGTTGTAAACATGGCTATGTTTTTGTTAACTGTCTTTGTTGTTTTCATTCCATTCTCCTAGGCGGAGAAATGTGATAGACTTTTCTTTTGACCAGTGTGATTGAGAGGTAGTAATTTCTACCTCCAATCCACGGTGATTTCTAAGAACATATAAATAAAGGTCAGAGGGTTCTGCCCTTGCTCTTTGGCCTCTCCTTTTGCTCTCTCATTTTGGCTCTCTCTTTTAGCTCTCCTTTTTGGCTCCTCAGCCTGGTTCGAGTACGTGTGTTTGTGTCCATACAGTGCAAGGACATCCACACACAACTGAGTGATCCAAGAAGGCAATAAGAAAGCAGGGACTGAAGCCATTCAGCAGGATTCTTTTGCCACTGCACTTAGTCTTCCTAGGCGTGTTGTGTGCATGGGTGGTTGGCACATGTGACAGAGAATTGCTTGTGCACAAACACCAGTCACTGTTTCACTCTGTGCCCTGGTCCCAAGACATGCCACCAACCATTGCTCTGCTCCTAGTCAGGAATAGCTGTAATTGAGGCAATACCAGACTGTATTCTAGAAAGGTAAGAAGTCATTCAAGATAGAAATTGCTGGGAGCTGCCCCTCAAAAAATATGAAATGCTCATTCCTCTCCTGCAGGTTCCTAGCCCTTCAAAGACAAAAAGAAGAGAAAGAAACACAGCTTTAAATTGCAGAAGTTTAAAGAAAAGGAGCTCTATATTCCTAGTGAAGCATCTCTGAATTTCTCTGAAGGTCTGATGAAGAGTTCTGCTCCTCTCCATTCATATTAAAATACAACTCTTGTGAACAGAACGTGCCACCTCCACTACCCAGTGATTGCTGAAAATTCTGTTTTATTTTAGTGTTATGCATTTAATGGTATTTCAGGCAGTTAGGGGCATCTCTGTGTAAAAGAATAAATCGCTGCCTTGTAAGATGTGTCTTGGTTCTCACAGGACTCTCTGGACCCAAAGGGCACCACAAACTTCCACTGTGTTGCAACATGAGATTTGCAGTGAAATACTCACAGGGAAAATACTTTCAGGAAACAGGTTATTGCACAGGCACTAAGTCCAGTTAGGGCCACAGTGCTGGATTTTGATTTTTTTCCTGCTTCAGCAGTAAAGGAAAGGGTTTGAAGACCTCAGACAGTGTGAGAATTGAAGTGAGAGAAAGCGTCATCCTTGACGGAGGATGAACGAAACATAAACTATAAGTCAAATCATTTATGGTTGATCACAAATGGTGACACATACAAGGCAAAGCTGTCCAACACAATATTTTAGGGTCACTTTAGAGCAACCATTAAAAATTTTAATGTTCTGGTTCAAAACAACATAAGAAAACTTGTTTTTGTACTGTATTAGCTGGTTATGGAGGACATGGAAAAGGCTGTTTGCATCCACATTTTTCAGCTTCTCTTTATTTTTCTGTTTCCTATGAAGAGTTTCTCTAGTCATTCATATATGTCCTTTAAATGTCTAAAAATATCTCTTTCTTCATATAAAACTTTCAAGTAAAAGTCAGGGCCACAGATGGGCAGAACAAACCCTCTCCTTAACTGACCATTTCCTCCTGAACAAAGCAGGAAACTGCCAAGGCTGAAGCTTTTCTCTTGCAGATGGGCAAACCCTTTATGTGTATATATGAGGATTTTGGATGAACTCTGTGAAACTCCTTATGTGAATATTCATTGGGTCAAGCATTTAATTTGTAAATGCAGTAAATTCACACAGTGCATGATGCAAAGAACTGCTGGTTCTTAGATAAAATAGAATTTGTGAGACTGTAACTCATTCCATTAATCAATGGCACAAAAGCAGCGATTCTTGCACTTATCGACAGCATCTGACTCTCCCTGATGTTGTTAAGGGGTCTTTCTGAAAATCTGTGGTCAGGGCTCCAATGAAAAACTTTCTGACCACATTTTATCATGATAATGACCAACACAGCTAGTCTGGATTATGGCTGCAAATAACAATTTAACCAAAGAATTTTATCCGATGGAAAAATCAATATTGTTTACAATGAGTGCATGTCTTAATAGACACAGGGCAGCCACTAATATTGTCATTAAAGACATTCTTGCCTTTATTAATTTATGTTTTTCCTCTTAAAAAATCTATGTGAGCAATAATCATAAGGGAACACCTCTACATTCATTTGCTTTTCAAATGTGCCTAAATTATTTAGTTTGCCTAATGAATTTGTCTTGTACTAAGATCTTTGCTATCAGTCCTTGCCCTGCAGCCCTACCTGGCATTACTGTCAATGGTAGTGTTGACTGAGTGAGAACTGAGTGTTTGGGGACAACGTTAATTGGAAAATTAGGGAAGTGAACAGCCCATCCAAGTCTGGGTGTTGACTAAAAGCACACTAAAATGACAGAAAGCTATCTATGTGTTTAAACAGAGATATTTTTAGTGTCTCAAAAGGTGTGCATACTAGAGAATCTTAACATCTGTGGTTTCTATCCTGATTAGGTCTTTACACATGTAGTTCCTATGAAAATGGGAGGAAGCAGAACTGCTCAGTCCCCCTGGGATCTTCACTCTCTTCCCACAGTGAATGATCCCAAAAGTTCAGAGTGAATCTATTTAGTCCTTCTGTGGCTCTTATTAGATATTTTTACAGCCAAAATGTCTGTGCATCTTCTGGAGTGTAGTGTCAGAGCGGCAGAACAGCAGAAATGTCGAGAGCTGACCATTACTGCAGGAAAAGGATGTTCAATTTGGAGCATCCCAGTATGTGTATCCAACCATTTCACTCTTTACACCCCTTCCCTGCTTCCCTCGTGGTCTCAGGAAGACCCTCGGGGTAGTGCTGCTTTCAAAGCACAAAATCAATGAAGTGCCACTTCACACAGTCAGCTGAAGAAATTGAGAATCACACAGGAGATCACCAACAGAAATGGGCTCAGAACAGAAATCAGAAATTAAGCTGCCAGCTTAATAGAAATCATAACCCTAAGATATACTAAATAATTCTACATCTGAAAATCATATTTCTAAAAAAGTAATGGAAAATTATTTCTTTAAAAAAACCATGAGTATTAATTGTCTGATATTTAATAACTGGTGTGAATTTGCCACATCCCCGGTGCATCTACTACAGAAAGATGCTCTGGCACAGACACTCAAAATAATTTAGTGGAAGCATGTCCTGTTCAGGAAAAGTTATATACTTTGAGGTGTTCCGCAGCAGAACTCTTCTGATTAGTAAAGTGTTAAATCCAAGAAGAGAACTGCAAATCAGTACCAAAGCATCAGGACAATGTTAATTTAGGAAGGAAGTGGTGATCCTCATGCTCAGTGTTTCAGGGGCTCCAGTGGGTGTTCTTCTCAGAGTTACCAGGAAACAAATAAGAACAAGTCAGTTCCTGCTGAAGGAGATTCTGAAGTGAGGCTTGTCCTGCTGCCCCATGTCATATCCTTTACGAACTTGTTCTAAAATTTTATATTTCTGCTGTGGTTTTGTTCCCTAATAAAAGTCAAAACAGGCTTTGGACCATCTTGAAAATTATGGTGCTATCCCTTATCTCAGTAGCTTTGGTGTAAGCAGAAGCATGTCCATGATTTGCATGGGAATGAAGGGTTTGGAAAAAGGAGTCTAAACAATTCCCAAGAAAAATCATTCTGATCACTTCTTACTCACGTATCAGGACAAATTTACCCAACAAAGGAAGGATTGATTGTTCTCTTTCCTTATCCACAGCCCTGCAATTTTTTGAGAGATGATTTATCTGAACAGGAGGCTGTCAAAACCAGAAATACATCAGAGAAATAAACAAACCCCAGGAAATTATTGTACCTCAGTAAAATTGTTTGGCATATATTCCTCAGTTGTACAGAAACAGACTCTTTTCCCTCCAGATTTAAAAACAATTGTCAGTTTGCCAGCTCTAGTGTTTACGACATTTTGAACAGGAGTTGAGTAAAAATTTAACTATGGAGAGGACAATACCTCTCCAAAAAAGGCTACCTACAAAACCAGCAGAGAGTACTGATTATGATATAAAAACCTATCAAACTCTTTGAGCATGTTATGCAGTGATAAAAACCAGAATATTCCTAGAAGCAAAAAATAAATTACGTTTTGTACACTCTACAGATCAACCCAGCATAAGTATGACATTGAATAAATTACACCAATTATATGTTTTCTGATCAAAAGAATTGTGTTTCTATTGGCCTGGGTTTTTGGAAGTTATGAATACAAAGATTTCATGGACGATCATGGGCATTAAGACTCATTTAGTTTATTTGAAAAAAACCTGTAATGTTACCTTATGAACTGTATTGTATTGATTCCCTGTCTTGGCTGAGGGTTGGAAGAACAGGAAGGACATTTTGGTGGTGATTATTCATTTTATCAGCTCAAAAGAGCTCTGCTTTATTAGTGATCAGAGACAGCTTATTCTAAAGAACTCAAAGAAAAGTAGCTCTTCCCTGAGCGTTAACTTCCTGCTCAAATTAATTCAGGCCAATTTGCAGTTTCAAAAAGCAACTGCTGAAAGGAAGGCTTAGTGGGCTTGGAGTGAAAGAGCCCAGGCTGATGTGCCAGGTGGCCTGAAACAAGATTAGTTGAAATCAAGTTCTTGAAAGAGCAGTCTTTTAGCTTAAGCAGCTATGACTGTGTGGTTTTTTCTGAGACAGACAGGGTAAGGATGGTATTTCTCAGCTATTTCCTTTGCCACAGACAACACTTTGGAAACCCGGGAACTATTACTGTGAACTCGAGATATCATCAGACTGTGCTCAAACTCCTAACCAGGTATTTCGAGGATCAGAGAGAAAGCTTGGGTTTGTGCCTTCAGCCTGTGCTTGTGACCTTAATGTCGTGCTTTCTGTGACTTTTCCTTCCCTGTACAATCAAACAGGGT
>VYZT01053014.1:0-22221 GCA_013400735.1 Pomatostomus ruficeps
TTTTTGTTGTTGTTGTTTTGGTAATGCTTCATATCTGGAACATTTACCAAAAAGAGAGTCAGACATGGAGAGAGTTCAAAAGACTTTAAGGCTAGGCAGCCTCCCACTCCCTATGCTTTGCTAAGCAGGATGCAAGACATACATCAAAGCTGCTGTGGATAAATGTCGTAAGTGTTACCCTGCACTCTACATGCTAAGAGAGAGATAGATCCAAAAAGGAACTTGGGCACTGAACTATGTGAAAACCTCTCCTCTGCTAACTTTGCCATCACTAGGTTTCAACATCCGTTTCCCAGGGTGTAATTCAGGGTGGTGAGGTGGGCCCTTGCTCCTCTCAGGGGCAATGTAGAGCAACACCAAAACCTGCCAAGTGGTGCCCCCATCCCACTACTGCCTGTCCTCCTGGCCCCTAGCCATGGCTCCAAGATGGACACACCAGACAAGTGGTGCTTCTGATGCTTAAAGTAGGGAAGGGGAGCTCACAATTTTCTAATAATTAAAAAAATAAAGCCATAAGGAGGAGGTTCATGGCCTTTTATGTGGCATCCTGTTGCAGAATCTTAAAAATTATGGGTTACAGCCTTTCAAGGAGGACATTGGAAAAATTGCTGAAATACAGAAAGAATGTTTGGGATTTAATAATTTTTTCTGCTATTGTATATTGTTTTACTGCCTTATTTTTTTATTTTAATGCTGATTAGTAAATGTTATTGCAATACAGTAAAATATATAACTTGAAACATAATAAAAGTAAATTATGATGTTTTATTGTTGACAACAGCTGACTTCTTCTGGAATGGATAACTGAGAAGCAGTTGTAAATACCAACTGGATTCATATTTTTTACTGCTTAGAAAGCAACTAATTATTTTTTATAACAACAATGAAAGCTGAAAGCCTATATGAAAAGGCAGGAAAAGGGAGTAGAACCCCTTTCTTCTTAGATATTTAGATCTGCAGTGAATAACAACAGCTAATTTTTGTTTTCTTGATGAATCAAAGCCAATCCAAGACAATTAGCTCTGCTCAGACTAGACTGAAATAAGAAAAGGTCGTAGAAGAATAACAAAGATCTTCAAAGCTGTTGAACAACTTTCCTATGGGAAACAACCAGGCAGACAAAAACTTTCAAACTGGATATGACCATGGATGTGGACTACAAAACTTTACGAGGCCTGGACTACAAAACTTTACGAGGCCTGGATAAGGTGAATAGGGAATGACTGCTGCTTTTTCTAGTACAGAACTGTGAGCCCTCAAATGAGGGAGAGAGGCTTACAGCAAACAAGGACTTCATTCTTCACACTGCTCACAGCTCTGTGGGGCTGGAGGACTTGGTGCCACAAGATGTTGTTGCTGATAAAAGTCTCCAACTTCTCCAGGGAAAGTGAACAAAGGAAACACATCTCAATTGAGACCAATGAAAAAAAGGTATCTTTGGCAAGTGATATCCTGACCCACAAACTGGTGGCAGGCAGGAAAATATTCTGGGGAGTTACTGCTGCAATCCTAGCCTATTTCTAACCTTCTTGGACACCTGCTACTGTTGAAGGTAGGCTATGGGGCTAGATGAGCCTGTGGTCTAATTTATCATGGTTTCAGTGTTTTTGTGAATGAAAGCTATACATTCTTCTTGTCAATAAGAAGAGAATCCACAGCTCCTTTACTGCCCTATGAATGTTCTAGATGGAGCCTTGGTCACTCCTCCTGGCCTTAAACGTATGCTGAATTATTGTCCTGACATCTTGAGTAAGCAAAGATGATTGATGAGTGATTATCTTTAACCATCCAATGCCTCATATGGAAAAGAACGCAGATTTAAAAAAGTATTTTGCTCATGTCAGATCTTTTTCAGTGTCTTTCTAAACATAGTTTAAGATAAAGGCAAAATTTCTAGATGACATTGTTCCTGAATTGGAGAGAACTTTTAGGGTCACTTCAGAAACTGATTTAATAGAACCAATAGCTCTTCTAAGGCTTAATAAGCCAAAGTCACAATATATTAAAAGGTGTTTTTGCAAGAACTATATTACAGCAGAAAATGTAGTTCCCATAAGATCACTTAATTTAATTTCATCATGAATATTTACTGTTGTTTCAGTCACTAACATAATCAGTCACAGGAGGGAAAACATAGATGTTCTAATTTTGTTTATCATCAAAATGACTGAAAACATTCTTCCACTGATTTTGGTATCTTCAATATGCTGGTCATTGAAGAAATCAAAGCACTAATAGTGGACATTTATGAAAATTTTTCATAAGGTTCCTGATACAATTATGAAATATTTTCATCAACAAATCTGTATGACTAGTTTCTGGAACTTTGATTTCTCTTCTGATACAATCTTTTTTTCCACAGCATCTTACTAAAATTAAAAATCCAGAGGAAAGTTTTAAAGGGCAATAAATCCTTGAGATTTTCGAGAGAGAACTGCAGAAAAAAAATTTTATATTAAAGTTGTTACATATAAAAGAAAACTAATTCCAGCAAATTCGCTCAAAGTCATTCTGTCTCACAAAGAAAAGACCTTTTTTTCTCATGTTCCTTCAGCTTCCCTAGGAAGAGGAACTGTCACCAGTTTTCAGTGATTATGGCAGCGTGGGTACATGGGCAGCATCTCTCACCATTTTGCTACCAGTTGGGTATTTCTCAACTAAACTGTGTGGCAGCACATCTCGTGCAACATTCTTGCTGTAGGATGAAGAACTGGAAAAAGAGCACATTCCCGTGTGGGAGGCCTAGAAGAGAAAAGCAATCACAGGAATGATGCAGGCAAATACCTGCAGCAGGAGTTAAGGGCACGCTTTGGCACCCAAGGTTGATCATGTTCCCAGGTGTTTGCCCTTCTCCTCTACGTAACAAAAAAAGATTTCGCAAATTAGAGGTGCTGATTAAGGACAACCTCATAGTCTCTCAAAAGACATTACACATATAACCTGAAGAGTTTACATAATAGGAATATAGAAATATTCTGTAAATTCATTGTCCTCTTTCATACATTGTGGTGAGGAAGGCTATTGTGTGCTTTCACAGTACATAAAAAACTGTTTTCTGAAGGCATAAAACTGTCCTTTCAGCATTCTTAATCCACTAGCATTTACAGACCAAGGATTTGAAGACAATAAAAAGAAAAAATAATGGGACAAAAATAATGTAGGGTAACTGTAAGGAAAGAGATACAGAAAAATTATTACATTTAATTAACATTCTGAAGTTTGTGAGAGAGGAAATTCGTTCAAAGAAAGGGTCATGGAGAGGAAAAAAATGGTCTAAGTCCATAGTGACTTCAAGATTACTGCCATGAGAGCAAATCAAGACTTAAGCTAAGAACAATCCTCTCAACTAGAGATAAAAGTCAAGCATATCTTTCTGCCCCGATGCAGACATCTGTAGTAATGGTGGAGACCATATAGCATCTGAGCTACCAAAATGGGTAGTTTTTGTCAGGTTTTATAGATATAAAAAATAAATTAATCTTGACATCATGAAGGTAAACTGACTGAAAACTCTCTCCAGTTCTGCAGAATTAGAATGCATTTTCCAAGTTGCTGATTTAGAAATCTCTTTTATTTGCAGCTGCCTGCAATATTTGCTCATGATCTCTGCTATCTCATAGTTTTAATCTTTCTGAGATTTCCATGGTTTTAAAATAATTCTATTTTTATTTTCCATTCTATTTCTGCTGGAGTACTTTGTGTGTGCATATCCTTCAGCTGTTCTTTGCACCCCTAATTAAATCCAAAACTGTTACAAGAAATTGCCTCACAAGCAGGTCACGTTCTGCACAAACATTGCAGCTCTGTGGGTGGTTGTTTGAAGTACATACTTGCTATATCTTGCAATCTAGAAATCTCATTCCATGTCCTCAGCAGCAGTGTAATATCCCTCTATCTATTTATCATTTCAGCAACATCAGTCTTTTGTTAAGTATTCCTACCATACATTTTACTGCAATTTCTGGTTTGAGTATCTTCTCTAGGAACCTTTGTAATTTACAGTGCAAAACCTCAGATGGAAATGTAGTCTTTCAGAGCCAGATCCTAGAATTCAAATTCAGACATAAGAGGCCATAATCATCTTTGTTGTGCTCAGGTTCTCAGACTGTAAAGTTAATACACATTTCCTTGAGAGATGCTGGGATGACTTCCTAATAGTTTCTCAAACATGTTGCCTGGATAACAGTGATACCAAAGACAAAGCTGAAGGCTGACTTTAGCTATGAAGCCAGACTTTTTATCAACTACCTACTGCGGCACTGGCAGGAAGACAGGGTCAAAAGAGCTTCTGTTGAAGTGTGTCTGATTTGGGCTTAGCCAGGCTGAAGTGTGCTGATGCTTTGGCAGGGTGCCCTGATGCCCTGATACTGGACTGCCAGGCACCTGAAGACCAATACTTAAAAAGAATAATTCTTCCAATACTGCAACACCATGGCTATTGTCATAAAACTAAGAAGGGTTTTGTGGTAGTAAAAAAATTGTAATATGCAATTTCTATTATCTTGCTTTAAGTTTACACGGGAATAGAACTTGCTAGCCTTTAACCTACGCCTACTCCCTCCACAAAGTAATGGGTTCACATTAAGTAAATGCCAAAGAAAACTGACTTCTAACAACTTTCTGACCAGACAATGATTTATTTTTTATTCCTAAGTTTACTTTCTACGTTTTCTTTTGCATTATTTTGTCTCTTTTTAATCCTCTTGGATGATAAACCAGTCCATTCCCATAACTGTGGCTAACCAAGTCATCAAACTAGTGACCTGCCCTTAGTCTGACAGTTACTATTCCCTTGCTTTATTTCCCACACTGTCCATAAGATAATAAATTTTGTTTGTAATTAAATAATCCCTGAGAGAAATTCATAAGCAATCTTCTTAGCAGGTATCTTCTCTTCCACAGGAATATCTTGTCATCAGTCTACAAAACTGCTTACTCTTGCTACCATCTATTACTACAATGAATTGTGAATTCTTTATTAGCAGAGTGGCATTGTTTCACAAAATAGAGGATAAATCCACCCCACAGTAATTAGGAGGGGGGAATTCTGGAACTGAATGCTCTGAAGTTGAGGAAAAATGTATCAGGTCAGTTCTTTGCCTTCTGCAAGTGCATTAAGGAAAGGAATGGCTGATCTAAGAGTTTTAAAGAAACCATGTAGAAGCCATGATGGAAGAAGTTACACAGAATACAGCAAATAAATTCCAGCCCAGCACATGTCACCTTACAGCTCCAAATCAGGTACCAACGGACACAGATCTTTGAAACACCTCTAGTTTTACATTCCATGGACCTCATTTTGAGGTATTTGATTGACCTCAGGTGGGGCATATGGTGCTCTAAGGGCTCACTCAGACACAACTTCTCTGTGTTGTGCAGTCCCACACTGCTCACTATCATCTGTATTTATAAATAAAAAATTGAAAATTGTATCAATTTATAATCAAATTAATTCAAGGTTATCCATCACATAAGAAATACTTTGCATTAACAAAGCAAATTGGCAAGCACCAGTCAATCCTTATCTTCTGAGTCACCTACTTTAAGACGCGCAGTTACTGCATCATTCACTTTTGAGTCAGGGGCTTGCTCACCCAGCCACAGTTTCCTTCTTTAAAAAGTTGCAGTGTTATCTGCAAATCTAGCTGCACACAAACCAGAGAACTGACAATATGTTCATTGATCATCAGGCTGGTATTCAATAATTTGCCTGCCTTTTCTCTCCTTTTTCTTTCTTTTCACTGACAGCTACTGTTAGTTTGACTTTCCTCTTCAAAATGACCACCTTATGCAAATCAGGGAGTTTGTAGCTTGAGCAGTTCTTAATGCTAAATGGATTGAAATTTCATGTTGATTCTATATCCCATCTTTTCCTCATTATGAAGAGAACAGGCACTCTTGGTTTGTTTTTTTTTTTTACTTTTGGAGGCTTATCTCCAAAACACAGAAGAAGAGAAGGAAACACAGGTGCTAAAAGATTAAATGCTGGGCACTGAGAGATATTTAGAAGAGCTGCCAAAGGTCACAGCAGTAATGCTCAGGAACATGCATCTGCTAAGTCCCAGTGCAAAGCCTGCTGTTCATCCTTTCTGTTTCTCACAGAACAGGATGGGTTTCAAAAAAGGCTACCTCAGGGCAATCTGACACCCTGATGCAGGCTGGGTGCTGCACCCTTATGTCAGCCTTCCAGTGGTTCAACCATTTGAAATGATCCCTTCCTGCATATTTCAGAAAATCCTTTTGAAAGAAAGGTGCTATAGTCCCCAGAAACAGGATACCTGTGCTATTGCTGATTTAAATGCAAGCCATTGTGCTGTCAATGCCTGTAGTTACTTGCTTTATTACTTTGAGTTTTGGCCTTTCCTTTCCATTTGTATGAATATCTTTGATCTGAGTTAATACCTTCATTTGGAGATTTACACAGCTGTAGTGTACATACAAGGGATGGCATTGTTTTCATAATGATGGTTTCCTCGCCTGCTGTTTCATTTTATCTTGTAATTTAGTTAAATCAGGAGTTCTTATTCTCTTGAATCACCTTCTGCTTGACAACGTTTGGATCAAAAGAACAAGGGCAGAGTGTTTTTACCTTCAGAACTCTGCATTTAACTCCCATTGCTTCTGTCACTTTCATTCAATTATCTCTCACAATATAGCAGATCTCTCACATCTAAACAGATATTGCAGATGACTATAAAATTACAGAACAATGGAAAAATACAGAATTTTCAGTGTACTTGTTGGATTTTGTGCTCACATTGCCAGCAAATGAATGTTACCATCTTATTACTGCATGTTTCTTTCTCTGAGATAATTACTATATACATTCAGACAAATTAAACTGTGAATTGAGGGCTACATCAGAACAGTCAGCTCTATCACCTTTTGTGAACAAATGCTGTACTTAACACTGACATCAGTGGTGATTAGATCAGGTTCTCAGACTATTTCTGAATAACAAATGCTTATTCAATCAAAATAAATCACTCCTTTGGGGCTACTGATGAAAAGAGATCATATATGCAAAAGAGTTGCACTGTTTAGATGCCTCAGGATGTTACATTTGTAAGTTTACATACTGGGACATCAGAAATCTCAAGGTCAAGCATGCAGAGTTAGAAAACACCACCAAATGCCATTGTGACAGTGTGTTAGGAAATAACTTTAATAATACTGTTATATACTCTGTTCCTATGAGTCTGTGGTCTCACCCAAGGGATAGAGCATCCATCAACATCAGACAGGCAGCTAAGGACACTGTCCCTTGACATTTAGCATTTGGTGCACAGCTCTAGGCTCCATGCAAGCGTTAAAACCCTGCTCTGAAGAGATGTTTTGATTTCCTTATGAACATTTCATTTTATTATAGTACCATACATGCCTCACAAACAGAAAAGAATTTTTTCTCAAACATTTTAGAAAAAGAAAGAATCACTTATCTCCAAATGGGGGAGTGGGAGGGGCAGAAATTAGAGGAAACATTCTCCATTTAATTTAGGTAAATAATCTGTTCCTTACCATGGAATTTTCAAAAAAAGGAAATTCAGGATATTGTTACTTTCAATTTCAGTTCATGGCTCACACTTTGCAGAAGATAGGGTCTCAAAAAACCTTTCCCTAAAAGTGAGGACACATTTGTAAAAAATCTGTGGGTAAATGCCTCGACAAATAATACACAGGAATTTTATACTGGAGGCAAGGACTGAATCTAGTCCCAGAGAACTCAGCTGCTGCAATTCCACATTTTACAATTCTGTATTCAACTGCCTGAAACAAAAGGCCATTTTTCCTTTCTCTATGGATCCCTCCATCATAAGAACAGATCACAACACAAAGCCTCTTTCACTACACAGTTCTTAGTCTTCCTCAGAATTCTATCCATCCTTCACATTTCCTGTGGGAAAATAATTAATAAAGGGTTGTATAATAACAGAAACACAGAAGAAGATTGAATTGAGGTTGCACAGGGAATCTCAGTTTCAGTATCTTTCTTCTTGCTACCATGATATTCTTTTATGCACTTTCTAGGCAGCAGTTTCCTAGGGTTTTACGAAAAGCAGGCACAGACCCCTTAAATTCTTTCATGTGGAATTGCAAATTATGTCCACATATAACCTCTCTACATACACAGCAGGATTAAGAGCAGGCTGAAGGCTGGGAAAGCCATGCCTGGACTGCCCACATTATTTACTGTGGACTCTGTTGTAGCATGGCTGAGAACATTAAAACTGCTTAGGAAAAGCCAGCCTCAGGGTATCTGCTAGTGGATGGGCTGTAAGTGTGCTTGGCTCAGAATATCTTGACCCTCATGAACTGGGTAAAAGAGAGCTTGGCTCCCCTCTAAAGCATCTAGAATATCCAAGCCTTCTTTTCCTTTGGGAGGTCTCTGCAGTCAGCTTCACGTATGGCTTTCAGGCATGCCTCATTTTCAGGAGTGGTTCTGAAATATCAGGAATGTCTCAGCTTTTAAAGGGAAGTATTCACTATTTTGTCTATTGCTATTCCTACTAGGTTTTAGCCCTGGAAAGTCATCCTTTATCCATTAAATTATATCATATTTAAAACCCCGTAAGATAGTATTTCACACATTTCCCACTGAAATGTACCAGAATAATCTAGTAAATCTAGTAAATTCTGTTTAGTCTATTGTCCTTACTAAGAGATACAAAAGAAACATCTATGGAATTAAGTTGTATGATGCACTAATTGTGAACCCTGAAACGAAGTGTATTCATTTCAAAAGTCTATTAATATTGGTTTGGGGGTTTTTTTTGACTCTGTATGACTGTTTTTAAATAGAAAATTAAGCCATTAAAAGGACAAAACTGTAGTAAGTTATGCCCACATTCTGATTCCTATTAGTACTGTCATGCAAATTGTTACACTCCAGTAGAATGATCTGTCTGTAGCTGAGATAAGCAGCTCTACATGCATGTAGAGATTCAATGCAGAGATCTTTACATGAAGAGCTAACAAAGAGCCCTGGAAAAGTCCTTCTGCCTCAGATGTTCTGGGTAACCAGAGATAGGTCGGAGAGCTCCTCTGCAGTGTGCATGCACATGTGTGCCTGTATGTGCAGTCTTTACTGGAATCTGATTTGTATGAATTGTATCAATCTGATGTCCTAGGAATAAGGAATGCCTATTCAATTATTTTATAGCAAGCATGTGCCAATGTGCTTTTTAAAATGCTGAACACCAGGAATGTGATACAATTCTCACAGTTTCTCCTCCCTATGTGTATCTCTTGAAAGCAGCAACACTTTTGACTGAACACCTTGTTTCAGTGTGCTTTGTGCCTACACGAGTCTCTCTGATAACCTTTTTGGTTAGACTCCATGGCATGTAAAATCAAATGCCCTTCCCACACACATACTTTTCATTAATTTGTCTGTCTGGCTCTGATTTTACCTCAACATTCCTTCACAACCACATGATGGTCTTTCTACAAGAACCTCAGCACAACATGCTGTTTTATTCTTTACTCAATTGTTAAAAGTATGACTGGCTGGAAATCTCCTAATGCCTAAAAGCAATTTAAATCCTAGAATCAAATTTCTTGTGATGTTCTTATCTCAGATGGACAATTATGCTGATAATAAACTGAATTATGAATTGTTCTACCTGCACAAATTTCTGTCTGAAAACAGGAGTGTTATAAGGCACAGAAAATTGCTCATATAGTACAGTGGAGAATATAAAAGAGGCTGGTAAATACCAGTGACAGCTGAAGTTCTGACAGTAGAAATACTAATCGGTTCTTTTAGTGTATCGTTTCTCAGCATTATAACATTGGAAGAAAATTATGTTAAAAAGCAAACACTGCATGTGACAAAGCAAAGACCTTTGATATAGTATTTTTACAATTATTTCCTGATATTAGTTTAAGAGACCACAGCATAAAACATAGTTGTATGACACAGTAAGGGATTTACCTTGTACACCTGCATGGCTTTAATATATGGGGCAGGAGGGAAAAGTTTTCAAGGATGAAAAGTTTTCACATTCACCTGATTCTCATTTTTCAATTCATTAGAATGTTTTAGATTCTGAACAGAGCACCACTTCTTACTGCATTTTAGGAATAGCACTTCATCTATTTGCCTAACTAAGCCTTAAAAGCACTAAAGATGAACTTGTCCTTTGAAGATAACAAATCACTTCACAGTTCCTGAACAAATTCAGCATCAAAAAGGTCCTCAGAGAAAAAGTATCAGCTGTAGGCCAGCTGCTTTGCCAAAGACAATATACCAGCCTTCTGCAAGCTTATTTTTCTTTTGTTTGCTAAGGTCTTTGTTGGGTAAATTCAAGCTGAACAAGCTGTGGGTGTGACTGGGTCTCTCCTTGCTCTGTCTGACACTCTTGAGCCCGTATTGGAGACGCCCCAGGGGTTGAAGGGCTGAGCTCAATCAAAAAATGACGCAGTGACTTTCTGAACCTATGTCCCTAGAGTGAAACTGAACCTCTGTCCTGCAGGTTTACTTTATGCAGCCCTTTCTGTACCAGCAAGATGGGAAAGAAATGCCAGTACAGCAACACAAAGCTGAATGACAGTCCCCAGGGCAGGGACAGGTAGGGATGGGCACGGATGGACCATGGAAGGTCCTCTGACTGGAAAGGTTAACATTAAAAGGTCACAGTTGTGGCTTAGTGGGATACAAGTTATTTGCTGCATAGGATGGTTCTCAGCCTCAGAGAGAGGAATGGCTTCAAATAAAAGGTGAAATTAAGAAATCAAGGTAAAATAAAAGAGTAAAATAACATACAAATGCATGATGTAGAGAGAAGAGGGACGGTTGCTATAATGTTTTTCTCCTTTTTACTGATTAAAAATACTAAAAAGCAGCTATAAATTAATAGCAGAACACAACCTTTGGCTTCTTTTGGAAACAAGGAGCATAAAATAAAACCTTAGAGCCAGTTTAAATACTACAATCACACAGAGTCTGCACTTGCTGTGAGATAGACCCAAATCATGCTTTTTCTCCATTAGATTGTCTTTTATTTTAAACTGCCCTTTAATCAGCATATTCCTTGACAGCCCACACCCCACTGTACTATATATTCCCTGAAGTATCTCAGCTGGCTCCTGCCAGTCAAGTTGACAAGGATCTCCACCCAGCTTTTAACAGAACTGCTATTTCAGAAACTGACTGGTTTCCTTCTTTCAAGCAAATGCAATAGTGGGTGAGTACAAGTCACACTCGGAACTGATACACTGAAAATATGCTGAGAAATATTGAGTGAAATGGGGCAATGGCAATTTACACAGATACAGTTTCTTATCTCTTACTGTCTTTCTTCTCCTATATTATTCATTTTCCAATATTATTCTTTTTACAAGCACTGTTTCCTTCTCAGATCATCTCTCTCTCCATTCCTGCCTTTCCCAACACCACTCCACTGAGTATCAATCTTATCAATAACCCCTTCTCATATAGCAGCCATCCCATCCTCCAAAATCATCTCTTTCACAGTTCTCTTAAAACAGTTGTTGAAAGCATCCAGCCCAAAGATTTCTTTTAATCTTGAAAATTTTCATTTGCTCTACACATCCCAAGATGTACTTCCCTAGCTTTGCTGTGAGAAGCTCTCTGAGTAAAGGAGAGGTAGAGGACTCTTGATCTTTAAAAGAGCTTTATAATTTGATGGAGTATATTGTTTTTTTCCCTTGGGAAAAACAAATAGACAGGAGTTCATTCACAGTAACACTATATCATACGTCATTCTGGGACAATAAGCAACTGATGGGCTGCTTGAGGCATTACTAAAATGTCTGAGTGTGTGTTGATGTAAAAACGTTGTGAAACAGAAAACTACTCTTTGCCTTGGACATGCTGGTAGGATATAAGTACTATCTGTATCAGGTGTCTAGCCAAGATTTAGGGCTTATAGACAGTGTGAGATGGTGAGCCCTGCCCTGTAGTTTTTCAGGATTTTTTAAGTAACACAGTTTAATAATTTGTCAACCATTAAGCTAAAAAGCATTATTTGCAAGGCATAAAAGAAAGTTACTTTAAAAAGGAAGTGTCTGGATTAATTATATAGTCTGGTTGAAGCATGTGTCATAAACGATGCATGTTGAAACTTGAGTTTTATGAAGGAGAAAATCTTTTGTCTGTCAGGTCACCATGCCATGACCAGAGCCTGTTCCACTGCTCCAGACAGGTGCAGGTTGGCCAGGGGGCATTGGGCCAGGTCCAGCTCCAGGCATCATGCAGAACACCATGGGCAGGAGAGGGGGAATCCGGCACAAGGAGTGTCAGGACTAATCAGGGTTGCAGGTGCCCTCAGGACCCAGAGAAATTCAGTGCTGAATCTGAAGCACATTCTGACTCCTAGAAGAAAGATTCCATGTCTCCTTCCTGGAACTCCTTTCGTGCAGGAAAAAAGCCCATGCCTCTTTAGCTGCCTTTGTGGGACAGCCATCATCTGAGCTATGTGTCCCAGGGAAGTGGGATAAAAACCAAAGATCAAAAGAGCCTGGCTTAACACAGCATCTGATGTATCCACTGGCAGGTTAGGGTGAAGGTAGGTATTGCCTTCCCAATCATTTTAACCTGTGCTGAGGTTGGATGGAAGGTGTGCACATCACTCCACGGAGAACTTCACGTGTTTTGGCAGGTTTTATCAGACCTTAAGGAGCAAATCAGGATTAAATGAAATACATCCTTAACTATGTGCAATTCTAGATCACTCATCTCCAAAAGGGTATATTAAAAGTAAAAGCTAGCAGAAGGACAACAAACATTTTAAGTATGGAATAACCTCCATAGGAGCAGAGACTACACAGCTGCACAGTTGTGTGAAGCACCTCAGTTAGGAGATACATTTGGGAAGCATACCCATATGTATCCAGATACATATGGCTGGATACCAAGGGGATGGATAGGGATGAACTCCTTACTATCCCTTGAATTGAAATGTAGGACCCATGGATGATCAAATGAAGTCAGAAGGAAGCAGTTTTAAAAACAAAAATGGAGATCTTAATACAATAGGTAGTAAACATATAACCCCAGGAAGAGATTGAACATTGCCAAGGGAAGATAAGAAACACTTGTGAAAGAAATGCATTGAGAGTTATTAAATAACACCACTCAGGATCAGGAAATCATCTGAACTTAAAATAGTTAGAGGATAAATATCATACATGCTTCCTTAGCTTTGAGCTTTTCTACACATCCACTTCAAGGAATCACTGGAGACAGGCTAAGGTACAAGACTGAGCCTTGACCCAAAACATTGCTTTTGTAGAGCACTAAATCCAAATTTATTTTAATTCTACATGTTTGTTTCTACATAATATCAATACAAAATCACTACATGATTCCTGCTGTGCTTTCACAAGTGAATGGTTTGGATACATATTATAAGAGTCCCCTTTATGCAGAGTCCTGAAACTTTGCTTATGAGCTCAACACAGATATTATGAAATTCAGTAGAGATGTGAAGGTGAAAAGACAAGTGCCTTTTGCTAGGGGTGTGAAAGGGAGCCCTGGGTTTTTAAGTGCAGGGACATTCTGGAAGACAGAATCAATTTTTAAAATCAGTTATTTCTAAAGCTAATTTAAAACCTTAATGTTCTAAGTAGGAAGAAGCACTTTTATATAAGCTGAAAATACATTTAAACTGCTGTAATATAAAAGACTGACTTCTGCTAAGCAGAATAAAGTAGCTTCAGATGGTGTGAACATCTGACTTCATTGATTCTGCCTTCCTTGCAAACACAACGTTCCCAGACGATGTCTACATAAGAAAGCTTTATGGTGTGACAGAAACAGATGAACATATTGGAGCACTGAAATGCCTGTACTTATACATTTGGTTCAATGGTTTTACTCTGGACTAAATGTTGTCCAGGCTCCTCAACAGAACATACCCATGTTTAGGATTTGAGACTCTCCAAATGACTTAACCTCTCATTTGGATCCCCGTTTCTCCATGTGGACATGAATATACTTGGCCTGCAGCTGGAGCTCACCATCTGGTTTGATTTCCTCCAGAAGGAATCTAGATCTGGACCAATGCACTGTAAGACATGACCTCAGACTGAGAGAAAGGAAAGTGTTAATAGTTTTTCAGCTTGTTCCCTTCAGTACCTATTATGGGCAGAAGTTCTGCAAGAGAAAGGAAAGGGGGTTTGTGCTCATCAGCAGGGTGTAGGAGGTCAAATCACCAGCTGACAGGAACTGGCACTAAGAGAGGAGTTAATGAATGAGTGAGCTGGGCCAATAATCACACATCTACCTGGCTTCTGAACTGCCTTCATGATAGGAATGTAATTTTAAGCCATCTCCTTCTGAAAGATCTGAAAACGTGTACATTCTCATTGAGGATCATACTAGTTGTCAAATTTGTAGGGAATTAAAAGTAACAGGATTTCACAGATTAAGAACATTTGCATTTCTCCCATTCAAATGCCCAATTATCTATCATCTGTGCTGAAAAAAATCATCTGGTCACTGAACTTAAAACGCCTTTTGTTAGGAACAGAATCAGGAACCCCTCTTCATTAGTACTAGCAAATTGCTTTAAGGATTATCAGAAAAGGATGGTAGCAAAGAAGTGATTAGTAAAATGAGAGATGACTAACACATGAATCTTTTTCTTAAATTCAGATAATCTTTCCTACATGCAGGGGTGCAGATGTTTTGCTTATGTAGATTATACTTAGGAAGCTGAATATTGCACTCATACAAAACTCGCAGAATTCAGTTGTTCAGGTAAACAACCTTGCAAAATAGCTGCTAGGATTAAGTGAATGAATTACAAATAAATAAAATAAAGTAAGAAGGATGTTTATCATAGAAACACTCTAACAGCTAACCTGACTTTTCCTGGTAGAGCATTTCTACTCTAGGAATTTAACCTATGGGCACACATAATTAGCTCTTTCACCTTAAAGTTGCTGAAAGAATGATTAGGTTAAGAAGACTAGGTTTTTTAGTGTTCAATAGAAGTACTGACAAATGAGCCTAAAATTATTATAGGGGAACTCTTTTAACATGATCTTCTGATCTTTTATTTTGAAATAGTGTGCCTTTCAGTAAAAAACCTTTTAGTCTGACCTTTTGTGTTTTTCCAAATCAATGCTCAATTTTTGATACCTTCTGTATTCAGATTGTGTATGGGATGAGATGGTTTTCAAGGCTCTTTTCATCCACATGCATGATGACCACAATAGTCTCCTTAAATAGAACTTCAGCGCTACTTTCTTTCTTCTGGTTGTTGTAACTGCATGCAGCTTCCTGTCTGCACTGGAGCACTTTACTATGCCTCTGCTGACAGGACAACTCTTTTTGAACTGTGCTGTACCAAAATTACTTGAGTTAAAAATCATTTTCCGGGGGGGGGAGGGTGTGCAATTTTTGAGGGCAGGTGGAAGACAGAAGAGGTGATACTGAAATGCAAAGCCAGGAAGAAAGCTGTCTCAGATGGGTCATGGCAGGGAAATGGATTTTTCCATGAGTTTGCCTATATATCATAAACTTGAGGTGTGGAACACACACTGTAAGACACCTGCAGTGGCTCTGTAGCTATTGTTTGTATATCAGTCTAAGGATCAAATTTGAATTACTGATAGAGACTTACAGAGTAATCATCTTTTTTAAGCTATAGAATTATCTGGATCCTTCATTGCTGGCACAGTTTTATACAATTGTTGAAATTATGTGAGCTTTATTTCTATTTTTCCTAGTCCTATAATTCTCAAGCTTGGGAAAATGATCATACTCAGCTGTTAGCATCATCTGATGATGCCATCAACAGAAATCAATTTATATTGTTAATTCTTGCTCGGTAAAAATGAGTAGACTTTCCCACTTTATTTTTACGTTATGCTGCCATCTACAGATTGAACAAGCACTTGCAATATTCTGCTTAGGATACAGGCAATTAACGTTGGAAGAGGTCTCTGGCACCCAGTTCAACTGCTTTCACAGAACAATTATAATAATAACAATAATAGAAAGGGGAAAAGTATGTGATGCTCAATGCAATTGCTCACCACCCTCTGTTTGATGCCAGACCTCCCTTCCCAAACCCAGACTGGCCCCTCTTCCAGGTAACTCCCCTCAGTTTATACACTGGGCATGATGTTCTGTCGTATGGAATATCCCTTTGGATACTGGGGTCACCTGTCCCAGCTATGCTCTCTCCCAGTTCCCTTTGTGTACCTCCTCACTGGCAGAGCATGAGACAAGAAAAATGTCCTTGACTCAGGATAAACACAGCTTAGCAAAAACCAAAACATCAGTGTTACCAACACCAGTTTCATTATTAATCCAAAACACAGCACTGTAACAGCTACTGAGAAGAAATTAATTCTACCCCAGCGGAAACCAAGACAGCTGCTACGAGCTTTATCCCATTTGGTCTTACAAACCTCCTGAGATGGAGGCTGCACTGCCTCTGGGCAACCTGTTCCACTGCCTGACTGTCCTCACAGGTAAAAAGTCCTTCCTTTTAACCATTCTAAATCTTTCATTTCAATTTAGGCTCATTGTCTCTTGTTCTCCTGCCACAAACACTATGAAGATCCTGGCTCCACCTTCTTGCTAACCTCCTCATAGGTACAGTGAGCTGCTGTTGATTCCATTCTCTAACTATGTCTTCTACAAGTTGATGAAGCCCAGTTCCTTCAGCATCTCCTCAAATAAGAAGGGCTCCAGTGCCCTAATAACTCAGAGGCCCTTTGCTGAACATGGTCCAGTTGTTTTATGTTTTTCTTGTGCTGGGGGCCAAAACTGAATGTGAAAATTTAATGTGGTCAAACAAGTGTGGAAGATTGGGATGTAATACCTTCTCTTGATCTATTGGTTGTGTCCCTGCTAACCCATTCTAGGAGGCTGTTGGTCATTCTTGCTGCCAAGTAACAGCTGAACAGGGCCCACGTTCAGCTGCCCACCAGGTCTCTGGGGCTACTCCTGCAGAGCTGCTCCACAGGCTGGGCTGTTGCACTGGTACTGCCTTCTCACAGGCAGCACTTTGCATTTGTCCTTGCTGAGTGTCACACAGTTCCTGCTGGCCTCTTCCTTCAGCATGTCCAGGCTGCCCTGAACAGCAGCTTGACCCTCCAGAATATCCATTTGTTCCCTTTACTGCGTGTCATCTGCAGATTCAATGAAAGTGAATTCCATCCACTCCTCCAGGCCACTGACAAAGACAAGAAGCAGGATGGGGCCCAGAAGATAGCCCCATCAGAAGACACTCACTCCAACGAGGGTGTGATCCACTAACCACTGTTCTCTAAGCCTCATCATCCAATCACACTTTCACTCATCTGGTTGTCCACCCATCCAAACCACCATGTTTATTGCTATTGTGCAATAGGTAAATGTTGTTTCTTTGTTCTCCCCTTTTTCACCAATTCACTCATTTTATCACAGTTAACTGCTTTTTTTTTTCTTAATCAAAATGAGAATAGAAAAGATTCTTTTTCAAAGTTGGTTAATATTTTTTTTGTGCTACCACAGGGCTTCACAGTAACAGGAATAGAGTCTGCATCCTGTAAACAATGTTACATGGTTTTGGTTTTATTATAAATGTTTTTTCAGTGATATCAAGTACTCACCTGAACTTGAAGTGTGTACTGAAATAGACACTACCAGCTATGCACTACTGAATCCTGGAAATGTCCAAATGAAGCATTAACTTAATTTGGGGCATTCATCGAATGCCTGATAAAGCAACAGACAACTTGTCACTGTTGACTCAGGACTTTTACGTTTTAACAGAGGGTATCTGAACACAATGCAAACACAGTATATTTAGAAAACCTCAGCACAACAACTTTTCAGTTAGAAACCTTTAGGCTGTAAACTTGTAACATTATTGCTTGAATAGCATTTAGTATAAAACATTTTTTAAAAATACTATGAATTACAAGATACATTTGTTTGCTGCAAATGCTTTTCCAGGACTTCACTTATGCAAGCCAGATGTCTATGCAAATAAGAAATTCATGCTGGCAGCTGGTTTCTTTAAGTTCTGTTAGACCTGCCTGGTGTAATAGAGTTTTACTCCAATGCATTCAATGCATTTGGAGTTTGGAATGTTTTTGGAACATTACAGAGGATTTCGGTAAAGTTTTTTTTCCTAATCTGTATGAATCTCAATCTACAAATTTTTCCTGTTCATGACTTGAACCTGTTATTCTCCCTTATGTTCTTGGCATTAAATGTAAAATATCAACATTGTACAATATTCCTGCAATCTTTCATTAAGTGGAATCTTAAAAGTCACATTTCATTATTTCTCTCAGACAGACTGTTGCATAACATGAAGGATCAAGGTCAAATGATATATGAAGAGAGATTTTTATGTCATTCAGATGGTTGTCCTCGATTTTGATCCCTTTTCCACTATCTTCCAAAAAATATGAGAGATTCTGAACATTTTTCAAAATGAGTCGGTAGCATCCAGGTATATTCAGCTGTAATGGAGACACCCTGAATTTGCACAACTCCAGCTCATCCTTAGAAAGTCTTTCATGGTACCATTGTCCAACTTTATTACTGGGATACTTGATACTATGTCCCACCATTGGAAGAACCACCTTCGAAGAAAAATAACAAAATAAACATATTTAAAGTAATGCTCACCCATTCCCCTTTAAATAAATGTGATCATTTTCAATGAGGCACCTTGTGTTTTGGGGCCTGAACTAGTAAACCAGCAGTTTATCTTGTGAAATGAAGCTGTGCATGGCAGGTATATTGAATGTAATTAAAGCAGAAAAAATAATCAATATATCAGGATTTCTAAAACAAAGCAGTATACAGCAGTAAAGATATCCAGTTGCCATATATTCAGTTGCCATACAAGACTTCACAACTACACTCTGAAACCTTCAAAAATTAGAACGTCAACTGCTTTTGAAAATTTTTTCCCAGTAGACTGCAATCTTTTCTGAAGTATTCAGCTTCAGGATAAATATTGTCATACCGCAAATGACACTGTACTTATTTCAACTACCAAGTAAATTTGTTATCAGAGAGGAGATTAGGTCACATGTGTTTTCTTCAATGAGTATTCTGGCAGGGAAAAAGATTGCACCAGTTAAATTAATCACATTATTTAAAACAAAACATTTTAATCAAATAAGAAGATCAACAACTCAGAATTTTTCGTAGAGACTTACTTGGTATATAGAATATTTGTTGTTTGATTCTTCTGAGGCAGTGACTACATGAACCTGATAAGATATTTAAGAAGAAAAAAATACTAATCTTTTAAAAAGTAAAAAGATATACATTATTTTAGGAATTACGCACTGTACTCACAAACTTGCAAAGATACTAAGGTTATTTGACTACTACAAGGACAATAAACCCAGGTGATTTTAATATCTTAAGATATGCTTAATATAAAGTAATCAGTTTACTGGTAGATGGCATCATATTAAACATTTACTGGTGCTAGCTACCACTAATATTCTTTGAGTCTGAAGTCAACTAAATCAATGTCATCTTGTGCTGCTTCAGCAAATGCAAAAAAACGAAGAAAAATATTTTCTATTAAGTAGGAATACATCTACATAAAACTCAGCAACTCAACACTGAATTTGATACCTCCACTTTTAATTTTATTTGATCTACTTGTTTCATTAACATTCACTCTCAAAAATATTGGTAAAGAAAAATCTCAATTGAAACACAAGCCACTCCATAGGGAATGGAGGTATTTTTCAAGTGCTTTTGCCTCCACATTTGTAAGATGTTCATCCAAAAGAAATTACATTGCCTTTGGACACACATGTTTATTCTCCAGTAAAACACTGCACAGTTCTATGATTTATCTGATCAGGAGAAAGATAGAATTGTCTAGGTTGGAAAAGATTGAGTCCAGCTGCAAACCTAACACTGCCAAGTCCACCACTAAACCCTCATCACATACCTAAGGGGATGGTGTCTCAACCACTTCTCTGTGCAGCCTGTTCCAGTGCTTGAGAACCCTTTTGGTGAAGACCATTTTCTAATACATAATCTAAACTTCTCTGGCACAACTTCAGGCCATTTCCTCTTGTCCTACCACTTGCTACTTGGCAACTGTCTTCACAATAAGGTGTGCTAACCCTAAAAGAAGAGAGCACTTCAGAACGGACTTCAGCATGTCAAAACCTGGGATCAGACACTCCACTGTCAGATTCTGCTCACTGGCTCACCTATGGCTCCATGAACAGCTCCCAGGCTGTGCTGTGAGCAAGCAGAAGCGCTCCCTTGCCCTTTACTTTCCCAAGAAGACTGCTGCATTTTTTGAACAGCAGCTACCAGCTTAGACCCAGCATCAGAGAAATGGTGCTAACTAACCATGCTTTGCCTCTGTAGCTGCAATGAGATTGCCAGTTTAGTCTGAGGCCACCTTTCACCCTGGACTTACACTCAGCAATGTATATAGGAAAGGCCTGATGTGGAGAGCAAGACTCAGATCTGCACTGACTGGTAATATGGGCACACCCAGAGTCCACTCTGAAGGTTTACCCCAGTCAGATCCTAGGAAGAGCATTATATACCACGGAGACTAAAGTCTCACATGTATCATTTCTGACATTCTGTTCCTTCCTCTCACTTGAATAAAATGAACAGACAAAACAGATTAAAAGTGCTAGTTATATGTCTAGCTCGTATGTCTACTTACAAAGTAAGTAGTAAACCAAAAAATCCTACATTGTGTTTTTCAACTTTGTCACTAATATTAAATATTTTAATGAATGAACCAAAATAAAGACATTAGAGTATGTCTGCTTATGTATTCAAGTGCATTAAGTTGTTTGGAGTTTTTTGTTGTTGTTTTCTTTTCACAAGAACTACTTTGGGAAGACTCACCTTGTCATTCAGGGAAATGCTTTCATTATCTTCTTCCAAGAAGACAAGATCACCCTCAATCACTTTTGAGCCGTAAGTCTTCAGCCTATATGATGCTGCTTCATTCCAGATTTTACTGCAATAAGCATGGATGTAGAATATGCGCAAGGAGTGAGGAATGTTGAGCCATCCTTTGGTACAACCTTCCTGATTTACACCATAGCGATTTAAAGCTCGTAGCAACATCTTCTCTCTTACTTTAAATTCTGGCAGCATCGCAAGTGTGCCCTTTGCATCTTCTGATATAAACAAAAATAACAATGTCAGTAATCCCTGATTATTCAAAAAACCCCTGACACTTTAGAAGATAAAACAATCAAATTGGGAAAAAAAGGTGCCAGTCTAACTTCTCAATGCTTTCATTATTTCCTTTCCTTCAATCTGTTATATTAGACAAATTTCATCCTGTATGCCTATCAACACAGACCCATGAATTTTATTCTGTTTGATGCAGTATAAACTGAACTAGCTGTCATTCAGTTAGTCGGCCTAGTTTGAACAATTTTTTTTTTTAGAAATTTACTTTATCACTCCAAAGGGATTTTTTTGAATCAGGTAACTGAAAGTAAAAATCAAGCTATAAAAGAACACTAAATCTCTACTTCTCATCATTTGAGAAGATGTATTTCACATCAGATAGAAAACATGTCTTTATTTTAAAGGTGAAAATTACATTGGCCTCAGAGGAGTCTGACCCTTAACCAAGATGAAAATATATTTAATCAGATTTGTACTACATTACATAAATGCTGTATACTTAAAATTCTATGGTTTGCTTTCATATTATAAGTGATTACCTGACGAAGCCTTTTGCACAGACTTCTACCTTTGCTTTTAGGAAAAGGCAAGCAGCTGCTTTCAGGGTCCACATCAATGTTTTTCCATGCATCATACAACCATGTACAGAGCAGAATCATTCCTCTTAAGATTTTTTTGTGAAATCAAATATACCTTTGTCTTTTGAAGCTGTATATCATAGTTGTTAAGTCAACCTACAGTGATGTACAGCAGGCTAACAGATGTGGAATATTTGAAAAGAAAAATACATTTGAAGCTGAGAGCAACTTCAAAATGGAGAGAAAGTTCAGCTGAATGATCAAAGCAAATATGGCAAACAGAGAACTTTACTCAGCACACTCCCACCTTTGACATATTTTGTTGATTTTAGTTCAAGAAAGAAAGTAGATGTGCTAAGTGCTGAGTATGAGTTGGGTGCCACATTCCTGTATACTTCCTTCATTAGGAGGAAGAAGTTCATTATGCAAAAGTAGGCAGATGGAAGAGTGCCAAAACTCCTCTGATAAATCTTAGTCTTTTCCAGCATTATGATATACAGATGTTGGGGAAGCTGGAAT